>VFFE01005851.1:271457-335128 GCA_008921705.1 Burhinus oedicnemus
CCTTCCTTCCTTCCTTCCTTCCTTCCTTCCTTCCTTCCTTCCTTCCTTCCTTCCTTCCTTCCTTCCTTCCTTCCTTCCTTCCTTCCTTCCTTTTTTATTTCCAAGCAGTTAAAAGTAAAGGAAATGAAGATTAGTCTCACACCCTCTGTGCTGGCCAAGCCTGATCCCTCAGCCCTAGTGTGGTCCCTTTGGGACAGCTGAACTAGGGATGGGTTCCTTTGGAGATTTGTCTGAAAGATGGTGTTTGTTATTCCTGGTGAAGCCTTGTGTGGGTGCTCCTTGCTCAGAAAAAAAGTCCCTTACCCCAAATCAGTGCAATCAACTTCGAAACTTGTCTGAAGTCTCTGGAGGTTGTGAGGGCAGCAGGATGTGAATCTCTTAGAGGAGAAGAAACACTACTGATACTCAGAGGAAAGCTGCTTTTTCCTGCAGTTCTTTGAGTGAAAGCTAGGACACATCTGAAGAGACACTGCAGCTGTCCCTGGGCGGTGACAGCCAAGAGCCCTTGCGGCTCAGTGAGTGCCCAGATATCTTCCCTGAGATCTCCTTCCCTCTCTCTCTGACTTCTCTCTTTTCCCCTACACTCAGTTAGACTTTCATTTCCCTCTTGGTTCTTCTCACAGATTTGTGTTTGTGCCTTTGCTGCAGGACATGTCCCTCCCTGCTGGAGCATGCCCCCCTTCCCTCTGCTACGTGCGCACACGCGCAGGCACCGTGGCTGGAGATGCTCCTCTCCAGCAAAGCCCTGGAGAAGACTTGCCCTGTGCTCCATCACTCCCAGCCTGTTGCCAGGCAACACAGCATCACACGGATTTCACTCCCAAGCTCCAAAATAAACTGTATATACAGGGGATTTTCCTCCTGTTCCTCCAAAGAGGGACTTCACAGGCTTGGGGACTGGCAGGTCTGACAGGGTGAGGGGTCTCCAGCAGTCACTGTTGTCTGCTGGCTTTGCTGGGGTGCTGCTTTGCCTGGAACAGGAAAGCTGGGACAGAGTGGGGTGGTGAAGGCAGAAAGGAGACACCTGTACCTCCTGCTGGGACAGCCATGGTTTCCTTGTCCCCTCTGCACGACTTGCTCATGCTTGACATCTACCTCCCACACTGCAGTCACAAGGGATGGACAGCAAGACTTCTGCCAACCTGCAGGACCAGCGCTGGGGTTTCTGTTAGACTGGTTCATATCAAGGCAGTTTCTTACCAGTGTAAGAAGGAACACAGAGCCCATCTCAGCTGTTTTCTCTTCCAAGGTGGAGATATACTTAACACGTAACTCCTGCCTTTACCTTTCCATCTGCCAGTTTGGCACCTGGGAAGTCCCACACTGAGTTTTGTTTGAAGGCAGCGGCTCCCTTTGGGCACAGCCCCACAGGCAGCTGGAAGCCAGACACTCGGGAGTGGTAGGAAACACTGGCACGATCCTTGTCTCCCACAGGGATTTGTTTAACAGGAGCCCCACCTTCAGCCTGCACAGGACTGGCAGTCTGCAGGCTTTAATTTGGTACTCTGTGTACTTAAACAGGAGGTTTGTTTTCACATCTACAGAGTGAATGCTAAGATGACTTCAGAAGTGGAGGCACGACCCGAGCTTACTTGTCAGCAGACTGATGGACCATCAGATCTATTTCAGGAACAAGACACATGTCTCACTGTCTTCCATCCTATAATGTACAACTTGCATTTCATGACAGCCATATAACACTCCTGAGGGCAAATTTTGGCACAATTATCACCCTTTTCAGGTCATAAAAGTCACTCAGCTCTCAGCCACCTGTTTTAGAGCTGTCAGCCGAAGCCCCTCGCAACCACTGCGGTGGTTAAACACCACAGGAAAGCACACATGAGTATTATCTCACAGAAAATGCTGAGTTAACGAGGAGTACACATCACGTTTCCAGCGAGAACATATTGTAAATACCCTGTCCCAGGCAGGAGGAGTCCTAAAGGAAGCATGCCCTTCCCAAAGCAGCATATGCCTTTAGAAAGCACATTTCAGATATGTCCTCCTGCATTTCCACGCTAAAAACTGGACTCGGTATACTGTCTCCATCACAGAAACAAGCCTGTTATTTGGCTTATGTGTCCAGTCAAAACTAAGAGAGACCAAATTTGGGAAGTCAGAGACCTCCCAACTGGGAATGGTGCACTTGCACTACCAATGGGGACCTCTCAATCCAGCAAGGGGTCCTGGTCTGCTCCAGGGAAGCAACTGAGCAGAGTGGCTTCCTGGCATGGTATGACACTGGAAATCTACAGGCTGACAGTGCTGCGGTGCAGGACTTTCTGCTGTCATATTGTCCCTGGCCCTGCCTTCAGGGCTGTACTGTGCTAAATGCTCTGCAGGCACTGGGACACAGGAACATAAGTGCCTTCCCTCATAGGGAGCAACTGGTGTAAAACTCTTTGGAAGGAACGGCCATTGGATTGGCGCCACCTGACACTGAGGGAGTTTTTCCACCTGGTTTTGGACTCCCTGCGTAAATAATCCCTCATGCCCTGTCTCTTTAGCTCGGAACAAAATCGGAGCCTTCCCCAGGACACAGACATGGCACCTGCCTCTCCTCCCTTACTGAAATCCTTTGTACACCTGATCACCTGAAGTGTTAACTTTTCATTCTGAACCAGAACTACATGTGAAAAAGCCCTCTGATGTCATCAGTGAGCTAAAATATCCCAGTGACTGAAAGACCCAAAGAACTAACCTTTGCCTTTTCAACTGCGCGAGTCCACCGTGTTTGGGGCTGAGATGCTCTTGCAATGTGGCATTGCTCTGGCTGCACTTTCCTGGGTCCTTGGTCCCTCACAGAGCTGCCTCCAGACAGACAACCTCCCAGCTCTCGATTTAAACCATCAGCTTGGGGAAAACTTCTCTTTCTTACTGTCTTTTTCTTCCCATTAATCTCAAATACCATCTTACAAAGGTCCAGGGTTTTTAGATCTTCTACAAAGAGAATACTCTCATAGTTTAAAAGGAGACAGGAGTTTTAGAGGACTGAAATTGTGCATTGTAGGCAGGTAATTAAGCTAGTATCTGCCTCAATTTCCCACCTGAAAAATAAAAACAGGAATTTATGATGAAAAAAAAGAGTAGGGTTGTTCCTTCTGTATTCAGTCTTGGAAATTTGCATGCAGTTTTATGTTCTCTCTTTCAGCTCTGCTTAAAGTAGAACGTCTAGATGGGCACCTCAATGTGTGTGACACCAGTGTCCTTCACTGGTGTCACAGCCTGGGAACTTCATGCATTTGCCTTTTTCTCTGCAGCTCACATGCCTTTGGGATGCTGCCTTAAGCAATGTGCTTACTCAGGCACCTTCTATGTTTTCCTCCCATGACATCATCACTTGACATTGCCCTCCACCCATGACATCACTGGCCATCTTTCCCTGCCATTGTGCAGAGCGTGACTCTGCCTGGGTGACCCCTACAAGCCCCTGTCCGTGGCCTTTCCTGTGCAAGAGGGGTCTGTGTGAAAGCAAACCCTGAGCTGGTGACCCAACCAGCCCCTGCTGAGCAGGAAAGTCATGGGAGAGAGTCCCAGCTGTATCCAACCACCAAGGCATCTCCTGTGGAGGACACCACCATAAACTTTGTCATGGGATAAAATACAGACGAGGACTCACTCTCTCCTGCTTGTGTGGGACACAGGAGACATGGGCTTGACCTTCCGAAGCTAATGGGACAATCAAGCACAGGTGCCCTATGGTGTGCAGGAACAATCTCTTTTATCACATTTGCTGTGGCCCCTCAGTGCAGGTGGTGGATGCTGCAGGGCTTTGGGAGGAGACAGCTCCAGGTGGCACCTGCCCTGGGAACACATTGTCCCTGTGGCCAGCACGGACCAGCAACTGGGTTTCACAGCTCCTCCTGCCTCCTGGTTGATGGTGTTGAGCCCTGACCCTACTCAGAGCAGGAAAGCTGCAGGGACAGTGGGGTAAAGAGGAGCTGAAACCATCCACACCTCCATGTGGTGCTCAGGAGTGAAATTTTTACCTTGATCCTTGCAATCCGCTTCACTGCTGCTTCCAGCACTTTTTGTTGGATCTCCATGACTCAAACCAGAAGCTTTGACTTGTCTGCTGGCGTATATGGGAAGGAGCATCCCTAGGAGAGAGAGAAGCGTTACACCCTCTGAAATGAGGATGCCTCATGGGAGACATGGGCCCAACAGACACACTCTGTGTCAGAGCAGATCTCGATCGTTAACAATAATGAGCAGGGAGGCATTTTTTGGCACGTCTTAACTGTCTGCAGGGGCTGAAGGGCCTTTTCCTTGCCTTGGGCCCTTCACACTGCCAGTCATAATATGAACAGAAATGCCAGTCCCAAAGGGCATCGCTGCCGCTCCTAACCACCATTGTGGAAATAAAGAGAAAATAAACTTGGGGCCTTTTATGTGCTAATCTCAAACCTGAGCAGGCCTTTGCCACAGAGTTTGTGTTTACAGCCTCAAGGTGAGATGTGCAAGCAGGATAAGTCTACGACACGCCACTGCAGTAAGCAGGGCCAGGCAGGTTGACACCACCAAGGAGCTGGCCCTGATCTCCGTGGCAGTCAGTAGCCAGGGGACATATAGCCATACATGCATTCACAAGATGACTAAGGTTCTACATCCCACAACAAGGATGCAGGAACGAATTCATGCCTCCCGGGGTACCACGGCTCTGCTACAGCTGCGTGTCAACCCTAAGGCTGCCCTGTGGACCCCACTCACCTGCCTCCCCCATCACCAGCCTTCAGGTATGGCTGGAGCAGATTGTCCCTGTGCCACAGGCTCAGCATGGTGTCACCGTCTCCCTGCAGGTTGTCTGTGCATGGTAGGAGAAGGCTGTGACATAGGGAGACCGGCATGCGTATGGCTGTTCTTTCATTGTAGATGTGGGACCTAAACCTTCTCAACAACCACAGCTACCACAGCACTTCTGCACTCTCATAATCAAAGGGCCTTCACTTGGCCATACTGTTTTTCAAGTGAAGGAAAGCCCAAACTAGACTGTGTCTGCAGCCTCGTAAGCTAAAAGACAGGCTGGAATGGGAGATGGTGCATGAAACCCTCACATACAATCCTTTCTCCCTTCCCTCCATGCTTTCCATCCTCTAATTAAGGAGATTTGAGCACAGAGGAGATACATGACTGCATGTAAAGCTCTGCTCACCAGAACCATTCATGGTCCCTAAAAATTTCCACTTACTCTGGAGAAGTCTGCACTATCTTGCAAAGTGATGAAGGATCTTCAACTCAGCAAAGATGGGGAACTCTGTATATAAACTATGTCTTTGGAGTATTTCCTCAGGAATATATAACACCTAGCATATGGTGTGTCCAAGCAGAGGGGCTCTTGGGCTAATACATTAGGAGTGATTTGTGGGTTAGAGGACACAGAGTTGCCAAAACAACAGTCCCAGCTGTCCAAGCAGTTGCTGGTGCTGTCAGTCCCATCAGTACATGGGGGTGGTGACTTGTGGTCTTCTCTTGTCAATGCCTGAGGGTGATTATGTGGCCCCATGGAGCATTTGTCCTGCAGGATAGCTTGAGGAAAACCTTTCCTGCTGGAACCTAGAGCTGGAATTGCAAAGGCTCTCTGGCTTGGTGAGTTTAGTTCTGGATATAGCTGCAGCAGGAGACAGAGGCTTTGTGCTACACGAGGTAAGAAAACTTCACTTGCCTCTGCCCTTCTCTATTTCCACCTCATGAGGTACACTTCATTTACTTTCAGGGTGTTTTCCACCTTCCACACAGGAAAGCCAGCTCTGTGACTGAATATTTTCTCCCTTCCTGCAGAACTTTTATTGAACTTCTGGTTTAGTGCCTGGTTTGTTTTGCTTTCTCTTCTTTTGTCCTTTTTCTGCTTTAGAAGAACAACCATCTTCTGCAGGGAGTCATTGGCTTGACAGAAGAGCCAGCCATCCTGCCAGTGGGGAGAGGGAACTGGGAAGATTTTCCACCTTGATGGCAAGGCCTTGGGAAAAGCACCACTTATGTGATAATCACGATGGCAAGGGAAAGAGCTCCTCATGCCCTCCTGCTGTGAGAGGGCCACATGACACCTCCTCACAGCAGGAGGTGACACGGCTAAATGGAACTGGTGGACCTGTATTTTGGATGCTCCCTTGTGCTAGTTCTAATTATGGTATTTCCTAATGTTGGATACTTTCTACTGAAATATCTACCCAGAATCGATTTGCTAAGTGTATCTGCATGCTTGGACAGGAGGTCTAAAGCACACCTTGGTGCTGGCAAAGCTCAGCCTCCCTCTCTTTCCCTGTTTTTGCTAAAAGATAGAGACAATCTGATTCACTGCCTTGCTGCTTTACTCGTGCAAACCCCTCAGGACAGCACTGATCCTTCTCTCACGTGCTGTGGACCCAAAGATGGAGGCAGCACACAGATGAAGACAAAGCAAGTGCTCAATTGTTAGACACTGTGGAGAAAAAAAAAGGAAAAAAGGTGAAAAAGAAAAAAAAAAAAGTAAAAGAAGGAAATTGCACTGTCTCTCATGGCTGTAGACCATAAGCCATGATCTGTAGAGGCTTTTGGCACAACACTATCACACTGACTGCAACTTGGAGTCAGCGGTGGCCACAGGATAAGAAGGGAGGTCAGGATGTGGAGCTCGCAGCAGAGCAACAAGTAAGAGGGGAGTGAAAATTAATTATTTAATAGGGGAGGACAGCAAATGGCCACAAACACAATCCTCCATAGCCTCTTCAGGGTGATTACAACCATATCTGGAGAGCAGATAGCCCCCAGCAGGGGAGGGAGACCCAGCATTTGGGATTTGGGGAGGTGCTCGTGGATGCCCATCTCCCAGAGGACAAGAAACAAACACCTCAGTGAGCATCATCACGTATCAATGTGCATCAGCCTTAATGAGACTCAGCAGAGATGGGTGACTAATTCCAAAGCAGTCCTTTATTCACGAACATGGCTTCAGGTAGATTATTCAAGAGCACACAACAGCTCCTTTGAATGCATTCACTGCTAAGCAATTGGCTTTCCAAAGTTTCCCGTTGTGGCTGAGTGGTCAGATAATTCATGTGACACGGTTTCTGCTCCCGACTGGGTGAACTTGCAAGCACAAATGTCACCATTTGTGAGCATAATTTTTTCTCTTCATGTATGCCTCTGACATTTGCTTTCCACTTACCTTTTTTGCCAGTGACATGCGCTCACAGCTGGTGGGAGAGAGCAGTGCTAAGGAGCCAGAAAAGGGAGGAGTGGAAGGGCCCAGGAGGAGCTAAATGGGACCTCTGGTGCCCAGAACCTTGGCAGAGGCAAATGCTTCTCATCTCCCCAGGAGCTCCTCCCTGGTACCCAGCAGCTTAATTCAGAATAAGTGCTTCAGAAACACACTGCTGGCAGAAGACCTGTGTGCTGGCAGCAGCAGATGAGGTAAATATGGTACCTGTACAACAGCCGGCGCCCAAGAGGAGCCGAGGCAGCTCATCCCGGGCTCGGGGCTCCTGGTGGTACACGTGCCTGTGGGGAGATCTCACAAGACCCCAGCATATCTGTGCCATGGCTGGCCGTGCCCTGCACTGCAGAGCCAGCCACACCGGCTGAGGCACAAGTGACCACACAGGGGACAAACTGCCCTGTGGAAATGGTGGGACGGGCTGCTCTTCAAGCTGGGGCTGAGCCTGATGCAGCGCAGCCCAGATCTGCTGGGCTGGTTCCTCTTCTTCAACAGGCACATGGAGAAACCCTATTGTTTTGGCCCATCTCCCCACAACCCTCTAGCAAAGGTGAAGCCCCCAGCCACAGGAATCGGGGAGGCACAAGCTTCTGGGGGAGCTGACAAAGCATGTCTTGCCCGTGACACCAGGGCATGTGGAAGCTAGGGCACATCCTGAGGGCATACAGCCTGGGCACAGCAGCCAGCCCAGCGCTTAGGCAGGCAGCAGTTGCTTTGGGCTACAATGCAGCTAAACAGCACCAGCCATAGCTGGATGTCATGGTCAAGTCCCTGCCTCTAACCGCAGCCTGGGAGGCCACAGCGAGTGGTCTGCAGTGAAAGCCCGTGGGTAGCACGCTGCATCCCAGATCCTGACTCCGCACACATTTGCTGGCATGTGATAAGTGCCACTTATATGCTTTGGCCTGAGAGAAAACACAGCGGGAGAGCACTGCTCTGAGCTTAACTCACGGAGGTCTGGAGGAGCAGGGGTGCTCTGGGCTCTAAACCAAGCAGAGATCATTTTCCACCAGCCTCAGCAGCAGGTGAGAAGACTTTTTCCCCTCACATTCTAGCACAGCCTCGTTGTAGATGTAAAACCTTCCTGGAGCCCCCCTTTTCCCCACAAGCCTCGCATGCTGGTTGCCCTCAGGACCTCCCTGCTGTGACAGGAGCCACAGGGGAGATAACCTGGACACCAGGACAGTGCATCACACAACCCAGCTCTTCCTTGTTTTGATGTCTCTGCACCACAATAGCTCAGTCTGGCCTGTAATGGGGAAGCTCTTCAAAATGGTCACTCTCCAGTCCTGTTTGTGGGAGAAGGAGATGCAGAGTACCTGATCTGTGCTGTGCCTCTGGTGAAGAAACCATGAAGAACCATGCCAGGCACGAGGGAAGGGAGCGTTATGAACCTCAGAGGCAAAGATTTGCCCAGCCGGGGCTAGGGCAGATCTCCCTGCAGAGAAAGGCAGGACGAGGGTGCTGCCCGGTGGCCACTGTTCATTGCCCTGTGCCTTTTCAGAAGCATTTTGGACCTCATCCTGCCTACCTGCAGCAACACATCTGCTCTGCCCTCTTGGCCCAGACAGCTTTGGAGACCATCCACACGCAGGTGTCAGCCAGCACTCATGCTAGGGGAGACTTACCTGCTTGGAGGGTCTACTCTGAGCTGCCAGGGAGGTACAGAGAAGACAGCATCCAGGATGGTCCTGGCACGAGAGCTCAGACATTTCATCCTTGGGCCGCGCTTCTACTCTGCATTCAAAGTGCTGCTGGATGTCTTCCTTTTCCTAGGAAAAAATCCTCCATGGAAATACATTACTGCATGCCTGATGTAGAGCTCCTTAATTATATACTTTTTAAAGATAAAAATCAGAAGCTGATGCACAGGAGATTGTGACTGTGAAGATTTCAATGTCTGTTACCATTTCAGCAGGCAAAGCCACAACACCAGGAGCTGATCCTCAGCAGCATTTCTGGAAGTTCAGGCTCCCTTTTCCCACAAACTGTATTGTGCCCATGACACAGCACCCTCCAGGGAAAGCTGAGAGTCCCAGCTGGGCTTCCCTAGCCTGGGCAATGCATTCCTCCAGCCCCACCAGAGGCTTCAGGTCTTCCCCAGGAGGAGGCCACCAGACCACTCTGCCCTGTGACATGGACAGAGTCCCAGTAAACCACCTTCTTTTTCATCTCTGTGGTTGAAGGAGGAAGCTCAGCCTTTGCTGATCACACTATTTCAGGCGACCACAGCACCCATCAGCTCTTGCAGCTGAGCCGCTCTTGTCCAGGCACATCCCCCCGCTTGCCAAAATGCCATCACCTCTCCCATCCTCTCCCCTGCTCCCACCTCCCTGGGAAAAAAAGAAAAAAAAAAAAAAAAAATCCCCACTGCAAGCCAGCAGGGGTTAATGTTGTCAGCCATGACGTCAGGATCCCAATTTGCCCGGAGAGTCCCCCTCCCCATCCACAAACTCCCTCTCTCCTCCCCTCCTCTTGTGACTTTGCAATGAGCAGCAAAACTCCACAGGAGCTGCGGCAACAGCACTAGGGAGACATCCAGTCCTCCCTCGGAGAGCAGCTCTTTCCGCAGACAGGGATTTATTTATTTTCTACACATGCATATATGTATTTATTTACTTACTGGGTTGCATTTGTTTTTCCCTTTTTTTTAACCCTTTCAGAAAAGCCCCAAGCCTTCCAAGTGACGAGCCTGAGATTTCCCTAAAATAAAAAAAACAGCAGAGTGGGGTTGGGTTGCTTCCCCTTCCCCCTCGGAAAATAAAGAGGGAGGGGGGAGCAAGTAGGTAAAATCCAGAATAAAATCATATTGCTAGATAACTCACACCTCCCCCCTCACACACACACACACAGACACACACACACACACACATACACACACACACACTCTCTCGCTCTCTCTCTTTCTCCTCCTCCTCTTCTCTGAAGGTGGGTAGCAGGAGCCATGCAACATCTGCAGAACCGGATGGCAAAAGAGCAGGAGGAAAAATAATCCAAGTGGAGTGCTCAGGGGACACTGAGTTCTTTTTTTCTTTTTCTTTTTCTTTTTTTTTTTAATTTTTTCTTCTTCTCCTTCTTCTGCGTACCTGTGAGATTCAATTTCACATTTTGCTGAGCCCGTTTTGGAGCATTTTATTTTTCTTTCTCTTGGGATTTTCTTCATTGCCAGAGGATGTCTCTTGTTGAGAGGATGCTGAAAGGAAGAAGAAACGAATTCTTTGACTGGCACTGAAGGAGGGGGGGGGATATTTTTCCCCCACATTTTTTAGTTTTTTTCATTATTCTTTTTCTCTAGGAAATCATTAACTGGGGGGGGTTGGTTTCTTTTTTCCCTCCCCCCCTTTTTTTGGTGGGGGATTTCAGAAGATCCATCCTTCTTTCCCCTCCCCTCCAAAGATTTTTTTTTCATCCTTCGTCTTTGTGGAAATGTGGACATTTCAGGGAGACAGATTGAGTGGAATTGTCTCTGCTTTAGCAGCTCTTTGTCTCGCCTGCTGTGCGCAAAGGTAAGGATTGCGAACCCAGGCTGCAGGGACAGGGGGGTTCATACAGGATTTGTTTGTTTTGTTTGGGGTTTTCTCCATCGATCTGTATGTGGGAAAGGGGGGGGGGGTTCTTTCCCCAAATTGCTTCCCCTGCTGCCTGCTGTTGTTATTTCCCAGCCTGTGTCATTTTAGGGGGAGGAGGGATGCTCATACATGAGATGTGGAGCAGGCTCTCTGCAGACGGAGCCCACCTCGCAGCCCACTTGCAGCGCGTCGTCGTCCCCCCCCCCCCCTCGTACGCAACCTGGGGGAAAATGGCAAAATGAAGCGTTTTGCTGGGGAACATGGTGACCGCAGGAGCCGAGGGAGTGCATGGCACCGAGCTGTGTGCATACGCACCCGGCACAGGGCTGCCTTGGCCATGCCTGTGCCTGCACACACAGGGTGCACACGCAGCGACACTCGCATCCGAGCGTGCTGTGCCTGTACCAAAGCCCCGGCTCTGCCGTGTGCGGGAGGCAATGCCTACGTCTGTGCCTCCACGCAGATTTATGGCATGCAACATAATCATCTGTGATCCATTCAGATACATCCCTGCGTGTGCGCATTCGGCTGCACACACGTGTATCGCAACACACCTACAGAGCACAGCACGCTTCGCCTGCTCTGCGTGTAGCCATGTAAATGTTTGCACTAATACCCCGCGTACTCAAGCTGCAGCTATTCCTGGTATATGCCTTGAGCACTCCGAGTGATCCCAGCAACCAGAGGGGCAGGCATCCTTCCAACCTGGACAAGGTGCACAGAGCACACCTGTTTGCTCCGACACAGGCGTTTATCCGCTGCCTTCACACACAGGAGTAGCGCTGCCTGCTCCTCCTCACCCTCCCTTCTCACACATGCGGACAGGTGGGTTTGTACCTCTCTGCTGAGGGAGTGCGTGGAGTCTGCTGGGGAGGGAGCTGTGGCGTTCCCTTGCTCAGCCATGCACACTGAGCGGTGCGTCCCCGACGCACACAGGCAGGTCCCTGCACAGGCTTGCGGATCTGTATATACAGAGATTTATGTCCCCATAGTTATAAACATGCACATGCGCAGACTCCTGCCCACCTTACCCACACCATTCATGCGTGGTTCCACTGTGTATGGACACATACCCAGGCATGCTTAGAGGCAGCGTCCAAGCAAACGCATGAAGAGCAATGCCTGTATCAAGCGCCTTTGCTCAGACATGCCCTTGCATATCTGTTTATATCTGCTTATGTCCAGGACTGATATTCACCTATAGTCTGCATGTATATCTGTGCACACCTTGCAGACAGAACGCTCTCCCATGTGCACATGCCTTCAGCTACTCCCACACATCCCAGCCAGCAGCACGGTGTGCATATATGTAGACGTTTGGCCGCAAGTGTAGTGTATATGCAAAGCACATAGAGTCAGGGACACAGTATTCAAAAATTCAGTTCACAGGCTGGATGTACGTGCTCCCTAAGCGGATGCAGACCCACATTTGCCAGGAATAGCACTTACATGCAGCTGCTCGCCCACAGCTGGGCAAATGCACAATTTGCCTGTTCAGCAGGAGGGATGTGGCTTTTGGGATCAAAAGGAACACTGAGACGCAAGAGACCTTGCCCTTAATCATGATGCCGGTTTATGCCCTCATTGGGCCAACTTGTAGCTGATGAGGAAGGAAGAGCCCCTGTACCCCTCTTCCCACTGTACCCCTCTCTGCAGGGCCCCTGGCACGTTGGTTACTGTCTCAGCCTCAATTTCCTTGCCTATATTAAGGAGGTAACACTGCTTCCTGAGTTTGTGTCCTGTGTGAAGCTAAAGAGAAGTGTCTAAATCCCTTGAGAAATACATAGTGTCTATATTATGAATATGGAAATCTATGAATATGGAAATCTCTGTACCTAAGAATGACTGCATAGAGATGAACAAATGCTGGTGCACACTATTAATCCACAGTGAGCATCCAGACATAAGCATTTTGCAAAACCTCACATACCTGCATAGAAATCCACAGGTTCAAGCAGACCTTGCAAGCCTAGGTAGTGTTGTGAAAACGTCCACCTGTGCGCACCTCTCCGGCCTTTTTACATTGAATAAAGCAATGCAATGAAGAGCTGTACTCCTGTGAGGGGCATGGTCAGGAACGCAGCTCAGACACTCCTTCCCCCAGCACAAGTGCTGAACGGTTTGTCCATGCAGCAAAGCTGGGCCTGGGGAATGTTCTGTCTCACATTTGCACAGCCCCTGTTCGGTTGAGAAATCTCTGCACATACACAGACTGTGCATCCAGAGCCTTAACGCATGCCCAGACTCCCCAGTGGTCCCACACGCCTCCACCCACACCTATAGAGAGAGTCTGGGCACCTGGGAACCCACTCTCAGGCACCCACAAATGCCTGTTTCTGTGCTCCCAGATAAAATGTGTCCACAGCCCAGTGTCTTGTCACAACCCGAAGGAGCAAGATCTGCACCCACAGTCACCTCCACACAGACTTGGATGTGGTCACACACATGCACACACATGTTTGTGCGCGTTTCACAGCTGTACCCTTGAGCACCAGCGCTTTCACGAGTCTGCACGTCTGTGTGCACAGGCAGGGAGTGCGTACATCCTCCGTACAGTCAGAAGAGCATGCATGTCCGTATGTGCGTGTGTGCAGACACACGGACACCTCAGCGCAAACCCCAGTGTCCGGCGAGGCACGGGGCTGGCTGGCAGAGGTAGTGCTATGCTGCAGCTTTCCAGCTCGACTTGGATGGATGTGGGAGGCGGTGTTGACAGGGAGACATGCTGTTGTGGTGGGTGACTGCAAAGAGCAGCAGTTGTCACCGGCAGGGTCTCTATTCTCATGCAAAGCAGGGGACGAGGGTGGCACAGAGGCTGGGTTTTCAGGCAGAAAACCTCTATACCCTGCAGCACTGAATAGGTTCAGTATTTTTAGCATCCTCTGCTTTCTGGTTTCCCACCTTCAGTTTTGCTTTAGCTCTTGGGCTGTTATTAGAGGGAGCTCCCTTCTTGCTGAAATGGCTGGAGGAGCTGGATCAGTGTTAGGGAGGACGGCTGCCCCCTCTTCGTGCAAATCAGGGGGTTGGAAGGGAAAGGATCGCTGCCCTGGCACAGAGAGCAAAAGATGGACTCTCCTTCCCTGTCTCTGTCTCTTAATTTGCGTTGCTAAGAAGCCATGGTGATGCTGTGTGACAGAAAATGAATTTTTACGTGCCAAAGATCAGCCGTATGTTGAGGCCATAAGACAAAATGAGCATTTGTTTTTCCTTTACTTCAATAATATGAAGGAATACCTGGGTCAGTGAGAAGCAGAGGTTGCACTGGGATGTGTGACAGTGCAGGACGCCTGCTGGGGGGGGGACTTCTGTAGTGGGGACCTCAGTGTGTGACAAATCCATGCTGTGTGGTGTGAGACCAGGAGCACGTGCCCAGCGTGGCAGGGGAAGGGGAGCGAGCCCTGCAGGAGAGAGGTTGCAGCCACCCCATGCACGCCCTGCTGGAACAGAAAGGATCATTTCTGCCTGCGCGCGGGTGTCTCTGTGTGTGTGTGTGTGTGTGTGTGTGTGTGTGCACCCATCTATGGGCAGGGCGCAGCAAGGCGCCCCGAGTGTGCAGGTTGGTGGCCGGGGAGAGGGTGTTTGTGGTGAACAGTGCCCACATCGATGGGGGTACCAGCCCAGCAGGACCGCTGGGATGCAAGCAAGCACCAGAAGGGAGCATGGAGGGAAAGAGTTTGGAGTACCCAGGAGCTGAGTTGGGGTGAGCCACAGAAAAGGAGCCAAAATACCTGCTGAGACTCATGTGCCACCCCCAAGGATGGCTTAGGACCCCTGGCAGCCCCACGGGCCTTGTGTGCAGGCCAGGGGCCAAGACCTGCACCAGGGACAGAAAATAGGAGCGAGAAAGGAAATGGGGAGGCTGTGCCCATGGCTGGGGTGTCTGTAGCACACGCACAGGTGCCTTGGTGCCATGGGGCGTGAGGGATGCTCTGGTGATGCTGCCCAGCTGGAACCCTCTCCCGCGGGGCTGGTGGCACATGGGATGACTAAGGACTCTCTTCTTTTGTCTTTCAGCCCATCCACTGGGAATATTTCTGTGGTGAAAGAGATTGTGGACAAACTGCTGAAGGGCTATGACGTCCGCCTCAGGCCTGACTTTGGAGGTATGGTGATGGCCGGTTGTGGGGAGCAGAGCACGGGGGCTGTCGCGTGTCTGTGCTGCCAGCTCGGCTGCTCATAACATGGACTGACCTTGCGAAATTGCTCCCACCTGGCTTCTCCCCCCTGCCATTTGCTAGCCCTATCTCCTTCTTGCCTTCTCCGTCACATTTCTTTCTTGCCTCCTGGTTCCCCCCTCCTCTCACCAGCTCTTCTCCTCCTGCCATAACCAATTTCTGCAGACAGCTGGGGTGTTCTCCATGGTGGGATGTTTCTGGGGACATTTTGCTGGGACAGAAACACTCGGCTTTTCCTCTACTTCAAACTTTCTTCCATTGAGGACAACAGGTCACCCTCCTCCACTTCTGTTCCCAATGCCAGATTTTTTTAGCTCTTTTCCCTGCAGAGGGTGAGGGTGGCCATTAGCAGGCCTGTCGGCCAGTCTGCCAGGCTGCCCCCTCAGCAACAATATGGGATTCAGTAGGAGATGTGAGGATCTGTAATTCCTCTCGTGTGTCCTGTGAGCAAAAACGAGAATGGAAAGAGCCTTCTCTTTGTTGTTCTGGTGAAGATGGAACATGAAGTAATCCTCCCGTACCGTCATACTCCAGGGTACAGTTGAGGTCAATTTGTTGGAGGGGAGCAGGCAATGGAGAGCCACAGCTGACCACACAGGGACAGGGATTTGGAGGACTTCTGTCTTCAGTCTGCCGAGCTTGGCTGTTTTCAGTCTTTTCTGGGCAGTGCTATTTCCTCCTCATGAGGAGATGTGTGAGATTGGGGGATCTTCAGCCTGCAGGAGCACAGGAACCACATTGAGATGTCCTCCAGATGACTGCTGGAAAGCACATTCATGCTTGTGTTCTCGAGGGGGAGACATGCCAGAGCCAACTCCATGGTGATACAGGGGAGGAGTTTTCTCCCAAGGGGCCTGATCCAGAGTTCCTTGAAGCTGGGGGTGGGTGAATATCCCCACTGATTTCATCAGGTTTTGAAGTCACCTGAGTGTATTCCAGTTTCCCATGACCCCATGAACGAACCTGTCTCTCCCTGAAACCTCTGGTTTCCTTACACCTCACCCAAACCTGTCCCCATTCACTCACTGCCCCTTTCCCTTTGGGAGAGACTACCTTCCCTACCCGTGCTCAGTGTGCCCACCACCCTTCCCACCGCACTCCCCCACCGTCTTTCAGGCAGCAGCACCAAGTGCTGCTGGGCCCTGGCCTCATGGAAGACTGTGGAGTGAGGAGATGCTCATCCCTCCATAGAGCACAGGTCACTTCAATGCAGTGAGGCACACTTCGGGGAGGCTTGCAGTGCTCTACAAGGAAACAGGGGGTCCCCCTCTCCCTTCTCTCCTTTGAACATGGGATTTGATTCAAAAGCTCTGCCTGGGAAGCGTGAAATGTCCCTATTAGCTGACCAGCCCAAATCACAGGAATTGGTGCAGTCGCATTTTATGAGGGGGAGAACTGCAGATACAACATAAAAACTGCAAGAAAACCATATTGTAAGCCATTGAGATGATTACGATACAGTAAAACAGTAGGTGATCTGGCTCCGTGGAGGCACAGAGAAGAGGGCTGCAGTGGGGAGCCGTGGGGCCAGAGGTCCAGCAGCCCAGGTCCATTTCACAGCCTGTGTACTCCGATGCCAGGTCCCTGGGGCATCCAGCTGCCTCCCCCAGGATATGGATCACCCCTTCCTTCAGCCTGGGCAAGGCAGCACAGGGCTCGGTGCAGGCGGTACTGCTGATCCTGCCAGGTCTGTGCGGTGCATGGGCTGGACTCAGCAGGCACTGCGTCCTTCCTGATAGTAAAATGGATGTTTTTGGGCAACCATAGCATTTCATTTGATTTTACTCTGAATTCCCAAAGTACAAACTGCATTTTCCCTCACTCAAGCAGAGAAATAGAAAGATGACGGTAACCCTCTTTCCTGCACTGATCTCACTGTTGCCTTTCACGCTTTCTTGTCCTTTCCTCTGCTCGTGAGTGCAAAGTCCCGGGTGGCAGCACCAGTGATGGTGCCTTTGGTGCTCGGTGTGCAGGGATGCCCTAACTCTCAACATGTCTGGCACCCTCCCCCTGAGGATAAGCTTATCCAGACAAAATTTCCCCTGCAGCATTTACAGATGAGGGAAGGCTGGGCTGAGAGGTGAGTCTGAAAGCTGGAGATCATTAGCATTACAAGCCCAGGGGAAAGGGGTGGAAGTTCCCTTGCACCACTGCTGTCCCAAGAGCTCACCAGTTCTCTGAGATTTTGGGCCAAATCCATTCCTAGGAGAAATCCAGTGGGATCATACCGGGATGTGTCTAACCCTTTGTGGCTTCTAGTTCACCCACAGCCCTGCTGTGGAGAAGGCAAAGTTCCCCCCAGAAAATTGTGTGCACCTGGAAAAGGCACACTTTGTGTAAAGCCCTGGAAGTGCTGTGTATGCAGACCTGCCATCTCTCAGGGATGTGTGGGACTGTACTGAACCCCAGTCCAAGCACCCTGAGGACTGGGCTGTTCTGCAGGACACTGCCCTGCAGACCACCTCGTGCTCTACTTGGACCATCCCGCCACCCCTCGACTGCCTTCCAGCTGGGCAAGATGGGTGTAAGCCATCTCTGCTGGGGGAGTGATTGCTTTTCACCCCATTGCTTCTCTCACCCCAGGAAGACCAGTTAGGGTGAGCTGCAAATAGTCAAGAAAGCATCTTGGAGGGGTGACAGGTCCTGCTTAGAGCCGTCTGCCCTGGAGGAACAGCATGGAGCTGTCTTAGGGCTGGCCCAACAGTGACCGAGGTGTCCGGCCGGACAGGCAGCTGCCTGCAGGAGGAGTGGACAGGACTGGAGCAAAGCAGCTACTGCTCAGTTTCTTGTGAGCCAGGCTGAGCCGCTCCAGAGAGCACCTCTACAAGCCAGAGCCCTCAGCCCTCTGCAGCTCCAGGATGGGGGCATTGAGGGTAGGAAGATCAGAGCACCGGTGCTGGGCACCCCAGAGGTGCAGGCAGAGAAAGGTCTTTCCCAGACAAATCGCAATGTAAGAAATGCAACCCACAAAAGCGATAAACCTGGCTGCCCTCCCTTCCTCCCTTCTCTGCTCTTTCCCTGCTCATTTTCCCCATCTCTTCCTCCTACAGGAGTGTTATTTCCTTCTTGCCGTCCTTCCCCCACATCTGTGCCTGGTGGCAATCACCCCTGCACTGTCCCCCACCCGCTCAGCCCTGCGGGCAGGTTACCACCTCCGCATCCTGGGACTCCTCCTCCACGCACCCATTGTTGCTGCCTGCAGACCAGGAAGGAGCTGGGGACCTTTGGGTGCAGAGGCACTGGAAGACCCTCTTCGCATGTACCATTTGTGCTCCTTGCTATGGTAGAGGCAGATCTTCAACTTGTCAACCATTCTAAGAGAGCCAGCGGTTACATGGCGCAGCAGCCCCAGGTTGCCCTCTTCATCCCAACACCCACACTGTCCATGGGATGTGGTACTTCCACGGCTCCAAATGCAACTCACGGCTCCCCAGGCCTCTTTTTTTTTTTTGAGAGAAAGAGAACTCCGACTAATGCCAAAAGGAGGACAGGCCTGCTGGGGATTGCAGTTCACTTTTTAATTTTGAGATGCCTCGTTAGCTCTGGGCCGAGCTGAGTGGCTGAGAAGCATCAGCCACTCGCTCTCCTCCCCTCTCTCCCACCCCCTTGGAAACCCATTAGGCCGATGAGCAGGTCGGCTCTCAGGGGTGGTGCTGTGACAATGAGTGCGACTTGCTCATCTGGGGAGCTGGGCTGAATGGCGGGACACACGGGAGAAAGGGGGAAAGTTGGACCCATGTGGGGGTGATGGAAAAATCGGGGAGTAACTCCTCCAGAAAGCCAATGCGGGTCAGCAGGGGCAGTCCAAGGGGGTCAGGCACCAGGTGAGATGGAGCGGAGGGGCTGGCACTGAAGGGCCAGGAGGTACATCAGTCCTTGAGACACAGGTGATGATAAACATTTCCAGCCTGGAGAGCCCTGGACTGTCCCATCTTACTTCTCAGCCACAGTCCTCCAAGCCCTACAGTAGCACACCAGGTTGGAGAGATGTGGGACAGTGGCAGGGCGGGACATGTGGGAACCACAAAGCCCAGTTTTCATGGGCTGAACAAGGAGACGGCCTGGGACTGAAAGAGCAGGGGGTCATTGCAAAGCGGGTCTAAAGGGTTTGGCTAGGATTGTGGTGGGGATCTGGACCAGCCTTGGAGGAGGGATCTGCAGGGTAGGAGGAAGATCCAGCCAGGGCTCTTGGTCTGCTGAAGAGGGACATCTCTGTCCTGGTACTGCAAGATCAGCAACGATGCAGAGTGAGGTCTTTTGGCAGGGTGTGCTGGGGAGCCCACCCAGGTCTGGGGGAGCAGGGCAGTGTATCTCGCAGGGAGATCAAATCGCAGGTGGGTGTCATCCCGCCGGCCCTGGCCTGGGGGATTGGACAACATGGGGGGCAAGGTTCTGTGGGTATGTTTCAAGCCAGGCCACAGTAAGGCAAGCAGGATGCTCGTGATTTAGGACTGGATGAGCAGGGGATGCTGCAGATCAGGTCTAGGAAGCATTGCAGTGCCACGGGTGGGGGAGAGAGGGAGCTTTCAGAGCAGCACCCTGGTTCTTGTAAGTGCTCTTAGGCACTTACTTTCAGAAGCATTAGTTCCATAGGAGAAAAAAAAAAGAAAAGAAAGAAAGCAAGTGAAGATTGTATTGCCCCAGGGTAGAGAAGGCAATGAAGGAATGGCAGGAGGATCCCACCTGAGCTCAGTGACTCAGCTGCTCTCTGTTGGTGCAACGTTTCCAACCCAAAACTTCGCAAGTTTCAAGCAGAAGGCTCTGCTTCCCAGGAGCGGATGGAAAGGGGACCCTTTATGGTTTCCCAGTATCATTTACAGGTCTTGTTAGCCAAAAGCAAGGTGAGGACATTCTCTGCTCCTTGCCGCCAGCCCACCTAGAGTGCAGGGTTCCTATTGTTTCTCCTAGGTGGTGTGCACAGTGTCTGAAAATGCCTGGTGAAAAAGGAATAACTGGGAAGCCCTCCGGATTACACAGTAAATCCTGTGTTTCCGTGCCTGTGGATCCAGTATCTTTCCCTGCCCCATTTTCAGTTAAAAATTTCCTAAGGAGAATCAGCACTTAGAGGGTCTTAGATGGAAATGAGCCTGTGTCCTGCGCCTCATCTGCTCTGCGGCACGGAACGGGCTTCCCAGCTCTCATCACCCTCGCCCAGTCTCTCCCCTCTCCTTTGACACCCAAACCCCTCCTTAGCTGCAATATCTTGGCCCCCCTCCTTTCTCTCTCCTGCCCCTCTTGCCCTCAGCCCCTCTCTGCTCCATCACACCTGCACCCTCTTGGGGACCCAGCCTGCCCCCAGGTCCTGTTTGTTCCCCCATGGTTCTTCTTCAAAGGCCATTCCAAACTCAGTGGACCTGGGGATTAAATCCTCAGCCCTTCCCTGCATAACAGCATCACTTGAAACCCAGAATTGTAAAAATAAATGATTGCTGATGCATAAAGTGTTGCAGTGAAGCATCGTCAGTAGTTCAGGGCTCCGAAACTGGCGGGGCTGGCAGGCTGAGCGGCTGCGTCGGCTGTCACGAATGCGGCAGGAGGCGGAGGGGTGCCCGAGCCCTGGCCCACCAGCCCTGTGTGGCTGGGAAACAGTTGGTCTTAGGGATCCTGTACTGGAAGGAACGGGAATTTGGTTTCTTACATAGTCAAGGCTGGCGGTATTGCATATTGTTAAGGCTTCCCGAAAATGTCCCTGTTTTCTACTGCGTTTAAGGTTCAGCCACAATGGTTGTGTTTTTTCCATGCAGCTAGCTTGCTTTGACTTTTTGAAGGGGAGGGGGGAAATTTTAGGTGAAATGATTCAGAAATTTCTGAGAACAAGCTGAGGCATGTATGTGCTGGGGTTTTTTCCTATCCTAAAATGTTGGGAGGTGACACTGGCAGCACCTCCAGCAGGGCTGGCCCAGGTGCACGCGTAGCAGGCACGTGCCCAGGGCTGCCAGCGACCCGGCTGGCACAAGCACCATGTCCCCACCACCTCCAGTGCCGGTGCAGCATCCCAGAGCGGTGGTGCTGCTGCAGGAGGAACAGAGTGTGGGGCCGGGAAGGAGAGAGCCCTGCAGGGGGGTGGGCGCTGGTCCTGGGCTACCTGCCCCGGGGGCAGTAGGACCTGCAAACCTACCTCTCTAGGGCTTAGTCCTCAACTCTCCAGCTCTGTTCCCTTCTGCGTCTGTGGCAGAAGTGTTTAAATCTCAGAGCAGCCAGATTAAATTTTCCCTATGCTTCTGAGATGCCTTCAGCCAACTGTTCTGCACGCTTTGGGGCAGGAAATTGAGACTTAGGAGAAAGGTACTCCTCCCACCAGAGCCATGTCCTTCACTGTCCTCAGGAGAAATTGCCCAAAGCTGGACACAGGGTTAACCTGAAATGCTGCACTTCACAGAGCCTTACTGCAGTAGGAAACATCACCCTTCCTTCCCTACATCCAGGCAAGGGCTGAGGAGCAGTTCTGGATTTGAAAGCACAGGGGTGAATATGGATCAGAGAGGAGGAAAGGGGTAAATTGAGGAAGAAGAAGCAGCAGCTGTCTGGAGAAGTCTGCAAACCTCAGTGTCACCTGGGGCCAAAAAAAAAGGTGGATATGCCACCACGGCTGCCAGTAGTCCCACTTCCCTTCCTGAGAAAAGAGTGTTGAGAAAAGGATGTTCCTGGTCAGTAAAATTGGCTGCAGCTGTGCAGCACCCACTTCCTCCCCCATTTATGTGACTTCTGGCTCCATACCATGGGTCACATCCTCTCTAGGGCTAATCCAGAAGGAAGATGACAACCTCCTGCTGTTGTGTCTTACTTCATTAACTGAAGTGGCAGGAAATGAAAGGATCCAGTCCTTCTTGGGACATATGTGGATGTTAACACATTGCCACATGATGGAATTTCTATTTTTTTCACTTTGCTCTTTTTATAGGAAATACATGCTGTGAAAAGGACTTTGAGGCTGTAAAGTCAGACAGTCAGGACTTCAGAAAAGCCAGAATTGGGGTTGCTCCCTGAATCTATATTTGGTCCATTTCTGAGGGTGCATCAGGAGGCAAGGTCCAACGGCTGCTTCCTCCTGAACACCTCTACAGAGCACACGGGAGATGCAATTTACGCACGGAGCTGATCTTTCTTATTCCCTTCATTCAAGAGGGGGACAGGCTGGGAGCATGACAACGGGGACTAGCTGAGGTGGTCACTGCAAGTGATTAGGACAGGTTGAGCCAGACTGGAGTGAGATGATGTCTGATACAAAGCCTGGGACTGAGCAGGCAAAGACCATCTTGGACCCGTGCTTTCTTGACTTCTCTGTATTCAGACCTGTTCATAACACAGAATTAGCTGTTTTTATAATTGTTGTCAAGCACACCAGTACAGCATAAACATGTTCACATCTCCCCTCTGAGGAGTCAAAAGGATCCCCCGCTGTGGGGTGCCCAGCCAAAACACCTGATTTTCTAGAGTACTTAGCAGCATTGTAGTCAGCACACCGTATGTTCACAGCACAGCTCCTATTGATTTCAGCCACAGCTGTGAGTGCTCAGCCCCAGTGCCCCAAGAGAGAGACACGCAGAGTGCATGAAAACCTGTGAGGTTTAGGTGACTTGCATAGGAAGGAGCGTGTAGGAACCCCCGTGATACATCCAGTTGTGGAGAACAGAACTCAGCTACAAAAACATCTTCTTTCCTTTCCTGGATGCCTCCCCCTCACTCACTGCATGGCTATCAGCTTCTTCAGCAAATCAGACGGGGACCCCACTGTCAGCACTATCTTCTGGTATATAATCCTGCGTCATCCTCAGTGCAAATCCATCCTCTATCAAACAAGGAAAAAGAATGAACAAAGATCCTGTGGAATGTTTAATTAAGAGCTGGCTCCATAACATCCATTCAGCAGTGGGCATCCTTCCACCTAACTTTCATCCATCTTGTTTTCGCCGGCAATTTTTTGAGTGCAATAATATTTTAGAATATTAAACCAGACCCTTCCTCCAGTGTGACAGAGCTTGTGAACTTCTTGCTGCATGTTGAACATACTTGCGCATTCATCTGTGGCCCCACAAGATCCTTATTATCCTCTTTCAGAGACAGGAAGCTCTGACAGAGAGAGGTGGAGGGAGTTTTGGGTGGCGTGATGAAGACAGCATGAAGATGAGTTCCCCCAAGTCTCAGCCCAGAGTCAAATTAGACTTGAGTTTCTGAGCAATCTGTGTGCCTGCCCTAGAGCTGTGCGTGGTAGTACCAAGCACCAAGTTTTCTGGATTTGGTATCCGGTGGAGGACATGAAGTCTTGCTGTCATTCATTAAGCCACTACACTTTCACAGAAACTGGAGGAGTTGTTGCTTCTCATGTCTGTGCCAAAACCCATGCAGGAGAATTGCAGCCGGTTGCCCTCCTCCTTCCTTCTCACCCTTGGCTGGTGCAGCCTTTCCCTGCCGCTCCACTCCACCCCGACACAGCCGCTTTCCAGCACTGCTGGAGCTAGTCCGCCATAGTGCACCGTGGCTAATGAGAGGCTCTGAGATGTCTCTCTAAAAGAAAGATGTCATCATCATTTTAACAAAGCATTTATTCCATGAGTTTTTCCTCTTTTCTTGGTCATAGATTTTTTTATGACTGAATACAATGCATTCAAGTTATTGATTAGTAGAATAATTCCAATACTTCTTAATTAATTAACTGATTAAAAGCAGATTGTTGTTTATAGCCAGTCTAGAGGATGTTTGCCATCTCACCTGGCCCCATCTTCCTGCTTGACTAACATCCACATAACATCACCATTTCTGAGACTATTCCTGCTGGTAAACTTGCCTTCGAGGGACTGCCACTGAAAGCAAAATGTAAAAAGAGTGCAAAACCCATTAGTACAAGTCTTTTTGATTACTCGAAATATATTCTCACAGCCCTAGAGCTGTTCATCAGAGCAGCTTTACATATCTGCATTGTTCATTTCCTAAGACTCACAATATCCCGGTTAGGCAGAAAAACATTTTTAACCCCTATAGCACGAAATATAAAAGGCAAGGGATATGCTGTAGTTTTACTGCTACATGAAAGACAGACTGTGTGTGCATGTCACTTTTCTCACCTATGTCTGGTTCAAAGAAAAAAATGTTGGAGGCTACTAAAGTGTCAGGCTGAACTGATGTAATGCGGTTCTTCAGCAATAGTGACAGCATTTGGTACGGAAGTCTGTGAGATCCATTCTTGCGGATAGCCCTTGGTGGGGTTTGTTAAGCGTCTATTTATATCTTGATATTTCGTGTGAAATATCATGCACTTGTTAAAACATGACTAGAAACATGGACATGACAAACAATGTGCTTAACGATGGCATAAAGCCCATTAAAGGAGTTCACATCACATACATGTGAAACAAATGTTGGACGGTGGAGCCCTATAGTATGAACAGATCTGTCAAATAAACAGGTGTTCTGGAGACCCCGTGATTGATCCCGTTCCCATTAAATGGAAAGAAACAGCTCTTAGTCAGCCCTTCCTCCCAGGCTGGAGGAGCACCACTGTTTGCTTTGAGCCTGGTATGAATTTCAGGCTGGTTTGGAGACCACTGATCATGAGTTCCTATAGGCTATTCTTCTGGTTTTGGCATTTATCCTCGGTTCTGTGTCAGAGCTAAAAAACTCTTTTTCTTCTCTGATCTTTGCCCCCTCCCCTTCCTGCTTCTCCTGCTCTTTGCAGTCCTGCAGGAATAGTACTGTTAAGTAATTGTGCACTTACAGATGTCTGTGCTTGTGACAGGGGTGAGCCTCAGCCAAACCTACCATGGCTTGAATTTCCCTCCCTAGACCTCAGGACCTCTTACTTAAGTCTAGGAAGGCTCCGAGTATGGTTATAGTTGGAAAAGAGCCTCTGTAAAAATTACATCTTGTTGTTCCATATTTATTCTCCCTCAGTGGTTTCCATGTCAAATTTGCTCAGTTTACCAGTCAAAACAAGATATTTCTACCTGCCAGCTCTGCCAGCTCAGCCTGGGCTCTGGAAATCAAGCTGTGCTCTCTCTGCTCTGGACATCATCACCAGCCAAAAAGGATTCTCGAATCAGGGCTGAGCTGGATGTGATTTTGATTATGCACAAATATAATTTGTTCTCAGGTAGTATTATGGGCTCTGTGTGACAGATAGCAGCAAGGCTTCTGTTCTGTACAAACATTGACTAACAAATCTTCCCCACTACCTGTGGGATGTCGGGCCACTGCTAGGTCCATTTTACATCTAGGGAACACCAAGAGGGGGCAGCTTGTTGGGGATGACACAGAAAACCCGTGGCAGCACAAGGAATAGCACTTGGAAGTTCTGCTTCCTGCTATTGCTCTTTATTCATGAGAACAGACTGAAGCACCTTCAGTGCTCCGGTCCACTGCTTGGTCACCAAACTGTGACCTTTCCTTTGACTGTGGTAGCCTGTGAAATCCACAAAGGGAACAGGCAGGTGGGCCCACTTCTTCCTGCAAATGGAAGGGATATAGCCATAGGAAAGGCTCTCTCATGCAGTGGGCATTAATTTTTTTTCACAAATAGTCCCCCTTCTGGTGGATGGAGCAGGAGGGCATTCCCCACCATTCTTTGCAGAGAAAGTGAAATTTTGAAAATTTGATAATTGGCTAAATATTTGAAAAAATTATACATGGCAGATAATATATCCACTGTGTTATGATCATGTCATATAGTAGAAAAAGTGGGAAGGGTGTCCTGGGTATTGCACCTTCCAACATTCACTCTTCTTGTGCTTCTGTAATAAGTCTCACCACGGGCTGTCAGCAAGAAGGGACACCAGAGCCTTCCCTGAGCTCACAGGGTTATTTCAGCCACTAAAAGCTGTGGTAGGCTTTTAGCTACTACACAGACCAACCCCTACCAAGAGCAATGAGATTCTTCTCCCATAGGTCATAATGGCAGCTGTGCTGCAGAATCAGGATGAGTTTTCTGATCAGGAGATCTTGCCAAACATACCTCCTCAGCTACCGGGCAGCTTCCCAGAGTTCTTCTTGCTCTTCTGCCACACATTGGCCACAGCGAGACAATCCACCTGCAGGCTGCTTTTGTTAAGGAGCTTTGCATTACTGAGACCACAGCAGATGACTCCTCCAGGTTGGGGGAAACTTGTGCCATGGAAAAGGTCAGGTTTGGGGGCTGCACGGGGCCGTTCATCAGGGAGTACATAAAGAAGGGGGGTCCCCACTGCAGGTGGCAAAGCTCTTGGTGTAGCAGCAGAGGTTGTCACACCAGGAGAGGAGGCCACCCAAGTTATGGGTGGGAGCTTACTGGTGGGGCATTGTCACCTGAAGAAGGAAATCTCCTCCAGCTGGGGAGAAGGTCTGCAGGAAAGCCCAGTCTGCTGGCCTCTGGGGAAGGGTCTCAGTTTGGCAGGAAATTTTTGGAAGTGAGGGAGAGGGTAGGCTATGAGCTGAATTTTTCTTCTTATCCTCCTTTCATAGCAAAATTAGAACATTCATCACAAGTTCCCCTACATGCTTTTCTTCCCTGTTGCACACTAGCTCCTTGCTAGTATTTGAAGCTAGAGAAAAAAAATTGATGAGTACTCAAGTTAATAATGCGTGATTATTATGTTGATGAATTGCTGGAGATGAATATATATGTAAAAGCTCTGCAAGATTCGCTCATCCATGCATCCTGAGTGAAAGCAATTATTTTGGTGAACAAATGGCAGTTAGTTCTATCTCTTAATAAGAGGTGCTGAGGTAAAAGGTAACCTGGTAACTTTTGTCCTGATGAATTTCCAGGACACTTTTGCAAACTGATCATTACTGAAATGATGGAAACACCAGTGCAGGGGTCAATCTTTCAAAAGTGACCAACTTACAAACTTGAATTCTTCTTCCTACAAAACTCTTGCAATTCTCAGCCATCACTGAATTTTGTCTCTGTCTTAAGACTGTGGAGAAAAAGCAGAACAACCTGAACAAGGCACATCCAAGAGACTCAGAAACTGGGAGATGAAAACATATAGTCCCATGTATAACATTTGGAAAGGGGGAGGCTTGTTTGTGTGTGTTCTTTGCTTCTCATGATTTCTAACTCAGACTCATGATTTTAATGTGAATGTCATGATATTTTCAGGCCTGACTCACTCCTTTTTTTCAATACTTGCACTGTAAATTGTCCTGACTGTCACTGAGCATAAGCCTCGGGCACCATGTGACCCTAGAGCTCTGCCTCTGAGCCCTTCGTAAGGTAAGGAAAGGACTGGGTGCAGAGTATGGGGAGGTGGTGGTGGGAGGCATCTGAAGTCAGCATTAGCAAAAGCCCTGTTACAGACTCTGTTGGGAGGGTTAAGGTGGGCACCAGGAAAGGGCTGTATCTCCACAAAGGACTTGACAGAAGTAACAAGAAAGGTGTGACCTTCTCTCCCTTGGAGACCCAAGCCACTGACTTTGCGCTGTGTTGAGGGATGAAGGACCATGTCCAACACCATCAAAAAATCATCTCACAGAGGTGTGGCAAGGGAACTACAGCAGGGCTGTCTCCTGCTGCTCCTAGATGTCCCAGCCCTGATTTCAATATTTGTGCAAGTTTGGCATGTCCTGACCCGGCCATCTTGTTTCTTTTTTCTTTTCTCCACATGCTGCGCGTGTCCGACTGGATTCAATCCAGGAGATAGATTCTGTGGTATCCTTTAAAGGCGAGAGTCAGTAAACAGTGATGAGGAGGTGTGACTAACTCATTAAAAATTGAAAACGGGGGGGGGGGGAAAAAAGGAAAACACCTTCTTGTTGTCACTTTGATAAAAATGACAAGTCCAGGTATTTTGTTGTTACAAATACTTCCTAGACGGAGTAATGGATTTGATATGAACAGAGAAGCTTGTGTTAACCCATTTAAATTAATTTTGTTCGGCTCATTTTCAGCTAAGGGGATTAGATGGCTCAGGATTTGGTAATGTGTGAGAGTGTTTTCCCCGACAGGTCACATACTCAAGTACAGGCCAGGTCCGCAGTTGTTTGGGGGATGATACTTCCAGTGCACGTAAGAGAGAGGCTCCTCTGTGTAGCAGACATTTATTGGGAATGTGCCAGAAAAGGCCAACACTGAAAAGGTGGGCCAGGACCTTTGTGCCCTGGGTGGGCAGGTGAGAAGTGAGACAGACCAATGGGCAACATGGGAGAAATTGCCACAGCTGCCAGTTGGTATGCAGGAAAACTTGCTAAATGGCCTCACCTGCGTGCCAACCTGGCAGCCCCACCTGAAGGGAGTGGTGGGCCCTGTGGAGGGAGGGACATGGGTGGCTGGATCCTGTGTCAGTCTCCCACAAGTGCTGGGATGGGATGGGATGTCCCACGTATAGCACCACCGCTGCCACTGGGAGCTGTTTGGCTGTAGGTAGCAGGAGGATGCTGTGGTTTCCCTGGGTAGCTTGCTGCACTCCTGCCTCCTGGGCTACTGCAAGGAGCGTCGTGGTGCTGTGGGGGTCCCAGAAGTAGGAGTTCAGCCCTAATCCTGCTTAAGAATCTATGTATGTTTGTGGACCTTGTAGTACTGGAGCTTGTGCAGGAATCCAGTGTTTTGTGTTGCAAAAAGTGTTTTCCAGGCTGTGAGGGAGCCCTGGAGTGGGTCTGCTCTGAGACTAACCTCGTGAGATGGAGATGAGGCAGTTGCCTGTGCTGAGGCTTGTGGTGAGTGTGCTCTGGTGGAAAGCTGTAGGGGCATGATTAAATACCCTGCTCCCTTTTGCACATTTACCTATGGGGTTCAAAATATGTGATGTCTGTGTGCAATCCTTTCTGAAGATTTGCCCTCTTTGTGCCCTAAAAAGCAGGGTAACAAGCGGTGGGCTAGGAAATGAGGAGCAGCAGGGTGCCAAAGGCTTCTGAGCCTGCCTGAGCGGGGGAAGTGGTGGCTCTGGGAGCAGGAGGGTGCCGATGGCTCTGGAAGTGTGGACAAATGCCCAGGCTGGCTATGAGGAGACAGCGCAAAAGCGAGCTCTGAGGGCCTGAGTAAAATCAAAAGGGCTGGAGTCCTCCTGAGTTCCCCATAGCTTCCCAAGCAGGCAGAGCTGTGTCGCATGGCTGCGCTGGCAGGGACCACAGGGGAGATGCACTTGCCTGCCAGGATCCTGACAGAGGTAGGAGGGAAGTCTTCTCAGGTGGAGAAATGTGGGGGTGGCTGATCAGTGTGGGTCTGATGCTTCAAATTGCTGCTGGAGAAAAAAATGCTTGGCTTGTGTTGATCTGCTGTCAGTCTACAATATATACTTGCTCAGGAAGCCCTGTTGCCCTCCTGCTACTACTTTTGGTGGAGAATAAGAGCTGAAGGGATCTGGGATGCTCAGTGCCTCTGCTTTTCCTGGGGTTAGCTCAGTGTAACCACAGGGAAATGCAGTGTTTCATAGAAGTGCCCTGCTCTGCAGGGAGGAATGTAAAGGAAAAGACAAAGTGTGTGCCCTGCAGACTGCAGAGCCCGGGAGCTGGTCTGTGTGGGTGCCGTGGAGGACATGAGGAGGAATGTCCCTGGAAGGAGAGGGCAGGTGATGAGTCCTTGCTCTAGCAGTGCAGTGCACCAGGAGGTCAGGGCATTGCCTGCATCTCCTGATGGTCAGATCTGGATCTGCCTTCTGCAGCCACTCTGCTTTGACAAAGAAACTGAAGGCTGTGGAGCCCTGCAAGGTAAACTGGCTGTGGTCTGAGCTGGGTGTTGCGTACTTTAAGGAATGGATGGTAGTTGGGAATTGGTGTTCCTACTACTGTTACTCTTAAAAAAGTTGATTGTTTGGGACCTACTGGTGGTGCCAGGTTGCTAATGACCAGGTCTGGTAAGGTGATGCAGTTGTGTATGTCTGTAAGTGAGAGCAAATATGCAGTTTGACAAACCTGGGAACTTATTTTCCTTTCACTTTGCTGTGAGCTTACCAAGCATGCATCACCCAGGCAAGTGATATGCATATGGAAGGCTTTGGAAGACTATCTTCATCACTGAGGCTGGAACAGCTTTAAAAATCTGTCTCCTGAATATTGACCTAGGCCTCTCCCAAGAATAGGTGGTATTCTGAGTAGTCAGTGTTGTTTCTTAATCCTGAAAGCCCTGTGTGTGTATAGGTACTTCGCTGAACTGAGTCCACCAGTAGTACAGATGCTGTAAGGGTTGGTGTCTACTCTCTTGTTCCATTTTTAAGCCTGTACATTTGAGACCTTGTTTTTATTCAGCTTGGGTAACTGTCTACCAACATCTTTTAAAATCAACCTTGATTTAGCTTCCTCTGTAATCCTTCAATACCTCTGGGACAACCTTTACACTGTTTTTGCAGCCAGTTGATTGTTCTCTCTCACTTCCAAATTTCCATGGGATATTTGCAATATCCCACTCTAATACCTACTAATCCATTAAAAATACCCATGAGATAGATTAGGTAATCCATTGTGCCTCACAGATTGTGCTCCTTAGCTCTCTGCTTTCCCTAGAACAGTCACAGGATGAGTGCTACATCTGCATCAGGAAAGCATTGTTCCTCCAAAAGGATCCCTCAGCACTGGCTCACAAGCAAGCACAGCTTGCTCGAGAAAATCCTCTTTATCTATTCAGATCTACAGGGACAGCTTCTTTTGAAAACATGCTGGAAATGTGGCTGCCATTATCAAGGTTAACCTGTGTGTTCGCAGAAAGCATCACAGGATAGCAGTTCTTGAGTGGCCAGTTCTGCCTGCTCTGCAAGTGTTGTGTCTCTTGGCTGCTTGCTGAAGAATTGGCCTCATTGCTTGGAGAAAAGCCTGTCTCTTACTGAAGCTCTTCATTTGTTCAGTGTTTGGATATTCCAAACGTCTGCTCAAGAGCTATGCTGTGCTTGTACCCTCCTTTAGATGTTCCATCAAACCTGTGTGCTCTCCTTGATGTCACTATCTTGATGAGAGCTTGCTCTAACTTTTCATTTCTTTTGGGAAATCCCTAGTATTCCCCCTTCTTAAATGACGAGTCCATACTCAGTCATCTGACTGGATGAAGTGAAAAGCCAGGCTACCGGGAGAGCAGAATGGTACAGGCTGGAAATCCTTAATAGCCTCCTTGCACAAGGTATTGCTGTGTCTGGTCTGATGTGGGTAGATGGCAAGCCTAGCGAGGTTAGGCACAATCTTGTTCTGTGTGCAGGCTCAGTGGCTTAAAAAGCGCCAAGCACTCCCTGAAGAAATATGGCAAAATGCAGGAAACCTGTCAGGCAGAAGAAACTGTTTTCTGCCAGACCTACTTGGAGACTAGCTGCAATCTCCATGAGAATCAGTGGTGGTAGATACCCCTCCTGCCCCTGCAAACAATGAATCTGTGGGGAAGCAGCAGGCATTGACAGCCCCAGTTATTCTGGAGACCAGGACCCTGTCTTTCAGCTCCAAAATACCATGCTTGCTTCATGCGGAGGAGATTCCTCAGCAGCAGCAAGTCCCTCATACTCCTTGTTCCCCCACAGACAAGAAGGCAATGTCATATTTTTCCAACTTGCCTTAAGACCATCTCTCTTTCTGGTAATGTGTAACGGTAGCCAAAAGCATAATGTCACAGTATGCTTTGCTCTTTTAAATCCAATAGATGTCATGGAGTGACCTGCGAAGGGTAGGGGAAAAGCTTTGATATCAGCCTCTGAATGCGTTTCCTCCTGGTTGTTGTGCTGAGCCTGGCAAGCTTAGTGCACAGCATTGTCTGCAGGTGGGGGAGAGCTCATGGAAATAAGAGTGAAAAAACAAGTGGAAAAAGGGTTGGAGAGTGTTACTGGGTATTTAAACCTAGATTTTGTTGGAAAAGTTTAAAAAGGTTCTTAAGAGACCCTGCTGAACTCAGCCCTTCTAGATGTCACTGCAAATCAGAGATGCTGGTTGAAAGCGGTTCCCAAAACACTTCTGCTTTCATGATACACACTCAAATTTTCTTGCTCCTGAAGCAATCTTAACACTTACTGAGTTTGTGCTTGATGCTGTACCTAAGTTTGAAGAGAGGAGAAAAAAAAAAAAAAAAAAAAGGAAAGGAACAGGAAAATCAGGGTTGGGAAAACTTCTTTGTGATTTGGCTTGTGTAGCCTGCTGGGATGGCATCTTTTAGACATTCTCCTATTAACTGCTGTAGCAGAGCCTTGGTCTTGATCTGTGAGCGCAGCTGTTATGCAGATAGCAATTTGTGAGCTCCTCCTGCAATCCTTCTGTATGGTGAAAACCCAAGAGCATTTCCATTCTCCCTGTCCTGGGGGATAGGTATAGACTCCTCCACAGTGAATTTGAGTGTCTGGACAGTAGGCTGGCCTCTGAGTTATCTTTTGGGTGGGTTTAAAAAGCTATGGCCTAGGACTAATTAGTTCATCAGCTGAAAATTATTTAAGAGTATCTGTTTTGGGAGGGACAGAGTGGGATTAAGAGATTGTATGTTTGTGTCCAGGCAGCAGCTCCTCAGCTAGTGACAAGCTTCGTGCTGAATGTGCTGCCTTCTGCACCTCTGACTACCTGGGAGCTCTTGCCTTCTAACTAGCCATGTCTGTCAGCCCTTGTATAACCAACTCATCGCTGCACGTAGCAGTGACGTGAGTTGTGGTTTTAAGTTGTAAACATAAAGCCAGGGTGCCCTGAGGTTCAGTGCTGTGAACAAAGCAGAGGCAGCGGCTTGGGCAAACCATTTTCTGCAGAAAGAGCAAGTAGGTACTGAACAGTTGTCCCTTGTTCAGGAAAGCGAGGATAAGACTGAAGGAAAAAGTCCTGGGAGTGCAATTACAGTCTGTGTGCTGGTCATGCCTTTGGCAAGCCTGAGAATATCCTAACTGCTGATCCTGTTTGGTGTGGGGGTCATTGAAAATGCAAATAAGGCACTGTAGTCCTGTAGCCACATATGTCAGCAAACTTTGTCCTCTCGACACCTGCCTGTATCACCCCACATTTGCAGAAAGAGTTCTGCCAGCCAGTGCAAGGCAACCTTGTCTGGGACTTTCTGTTTCTGAGCTCTAGTGCCACTGCTGTCCTTCAGCTTCTGGAGAGCTGGAGATGAGAAGCAGGGTTTTGCACGGACGGCGTCTTATGCCTGTGGGTATTTACCATTGCAGGGTAAGGCACAGACCTGTTCTATATGTAGGTTTAGTGGCCGAAACCTCTAATTTTCTCTGGTTGGCTTTCTGTACTCAGCAGAAGACCTTAAAGCAGCTTTCCTGCTGCTGCAGGGATCGCAGAGACTGGTGATGCCACAGGCAGGGTGCAAGCAGGGAATGCTGGGGCTCATGCACAAAGCTGTCTTGTATAATCTTCCCTCTTGTCCAAAAGAGACAGTGCTGCACTCTCTCTTCCTGACGCACTCTAATGGCAAGAGCTAGGCTGCCCCTTTGACATCTCTAACCTCCAACACTACGTGAGCAGCTCTCAGGACGGGTGCAGTGGGTTTGGAGAGGCTTCTGTGGTTTTATGAGAATGCTGTACATGGGAGGTGGCTTTTTCTTTTCTCTGTACTGGTGACATGTCATCTTTGCTTCAGTGGCTGGTTTCTGGATACCACGCTTAAAATAGAGATGTAGACAAATTGGCAAAAGGCCAGAGGAGAGCAGCACTAATTGTCAGAGCTTTAGAGAACGTGACCTCTGAGGACAGGTTGAAGAAATCAGGTGCATTTAATCCAGGCAAGACAGTATTGGTGGGGGAGGGAGAGGGGTGTCATGGCTTCTCAGTGCATAAAAGCTGTAATTAAGGAAGGATGATTGATTTATTCTTTCACTATCATTGGGGGGAAATGATGAGACAAAACTACATTTACACTGCAGAGAAGGTTTAGTTTGGATATTTAGGAAAATCCTTCAGTGCAATGAAATGCATGAAGAGATAGTCCAGGGGAGAGGTGGAATTTCTGACACTGGTGGTTTAAAGAAACTCCAGTCTGCTTCCATGAAAGACACCGGCTCTGCAACCTCCCAAGATCCCTGTTAGTGCCTTTGTTCCTGTAGTTTAGGCTAAACGGTAGGTTTGAGGCTGATGCCAGTCCCTTAGCAGCCGCAAGCCTCGGCTTTGCCAGCATTGCCATGTTCACGTGGTCAGAAATGCATGAACCAGACTCCTCAAAGCATTGGCTGTAGTTCATAAAAATGGTGTGGCTTCAGTACGTGATAATATAAAGTAAGCTCTGTTTATCTGCCCACTGTTTTTGAGTCTTTTTGGCTGTGTCTGTGTTGCAGTTGGAGATCTGATGGCAGAGAAACCCAAGCTTGCTCTAGCCTAACCTTCTTGTGTAGGAGTGGAGAGGGCAGCTTGGACCTTAGTACAGGGCAGTTGCCCAAGTGAGCATCCATTGTTTGGAGACCTATTACACTGAATTTTGTGCTATTGCCTTTGCTCTCTGCAGCTGAGGCACCAGGCTGAGATCTGGAAGAGATGTCCTGATCCAGGCTGCCATAACCTGTGGCTGTAGTGCAGGCAGATACAGGCTTGGAAACACGATCTTTCCTCTGCAGTCATGCCATAGGAATTACTCCTGTAGCAACACGACTCTAGGTTCTGGGGCTTTTATGCATTATAAAATAAAATGTGAAAGTAATAACTCGTTGCTGGGAAAATATTGCAGATTAGCACAACTTGTTCTCTACCTTGACTGTTTTTTATATTTGACAAGTATCACTTGCAGAAAAAGGACAGGTTTTATTATAACTCTTTTGTCTGCTTCCCTTCCAACTTCCTGAGTATGTTTTTCACAGGCATCAAACTACTTTCAGGACAAAATGTTGGTGATTTCTCCAGTGATGTTGAGAAACGGGGACGTGTGAGGGTGCCGTTCACTGGTGAAAGTGGCAGAATTTCTCACACTCCCTCACTCGTGATCTTGCCTACAAATCTTTTCTAGGCATAAGATTTTTCTTTAAGGGGTCTAGTTTTTTGCACCCATTGGCAAGGCACAGATAAAAGCACGGACCTTTAATATCAGGTCTGCTTCTTTTGCCTTGTCTCAGATCCACAAATGCAGAGTTCTGCTTTTTTAGACAAATTTACAGATGACGTTATCCCATATTTTAAATACCCTACTTTTGTATCCCTCTTGCCTGAAGCTATTAACATTGGCAGAATTGATGTCCTTTGTTTATTTTGTGTACTACTTACAGCCTGAATGTTGGACGCCAGCCGGTCTAGTTTTTCACTGGGCTGCAGTAAGAGGTAGGGCATGCTTTTTCTGTTGGCTGTGCGTATGCTCTTGCGTATCCCCATCCTAAGGAGACTGCGAGCTGGTCTTCACAACAGGCATGGAGAAGATGAAATGGCTTCCCTGTGATCAAACTAAGAGTAGGTCCAGTAAAGGCAGGACTTTACATACCTTCATCTTTAGCGTGTTTGTATAAGAATCGCACACTTCTGCCTGTGGGTTGATGGGCACACACCCCGGGGGTTGCTGTGGGCAGCGGAGCCTCCCACTTGCTGTGATAGATGGGGTGTAGAGGTCTTGGCAGTGCCCAGAGTGGCCAAAAGGAACATTGCTGACTGCGCGCTGGGTGCAGCTGAGCCCAGGCTGACGGGGAGCAGCGTGGCTGATCTCCACTCCAGCGTTTGTCTTGGAGTTGGGAGTCGGGAGGTTTGGATCTTATCCATGGCTCTGACACTGAGTCACTGCATGACCTCAGGCGCTCAGATACCATGGTGATGAACACAGCACAAATGTCTAGACAGATAGATTAGATTGGATAGACTCTGTATTTGACAAATATTTGTATACCACCGCTGTCAGTGCTCCCCTGCTATAACCACCCATCTGGGTGGTTTCAGTGGGTCCCCTACACAGCAGAGGGGCAAAGAACCACTTTTTGCACTGAGGAAGGAGGGGACAGATAACCATAGCGGTACAAGTGCCGATGCTGACAGACTGGAAACAAAGCAGGTGGCAGGGCAACTCGTAGGGGAAAAAACACGGCATGGCAGAAAGGCTCAGGAGTCAGGAGCTGGCTTCTTCCCCAGCTCTGCTGTAGCCATGCGCATGGCCCAGTCTTTCCTCTTGTAACCAATTAGTCTGTAAGATCCTCAGGTCAGTGGTGACTTCCTCTTCCTGCTATGGCTTCTATCACAAGCCCCTAATTTCAGGAAAAAAGAGAAACTGCCAAAGTGAGACTCCCTTAAAAACTTTCCTGTGCCACTGTCAGCCTCTGGCGCAAGGGAGGGTGCAGGAGAACCGGCTCTCCCAAAGTAACTCTTGGTTATTTTCCCACCTGGTTCCCTTGTGAAAGATGAACGTAGCAGTACAGCAAAGAAGTGGCTAGGAGTGTGCCCGTGTAGGGATTTTCAGAGGCTCTGCAAGGTCTCCTGAGCACCCCTGCCTCTGGCACCCCTGACAGTGAGCCAGGAGTGCTGGAGAAGAGCACTGCCTCTTTAAGGAGATTTGCATAGCAGGGCCTAATTACAGTTGTTGATTCTGATGTTTTCAGTGTTGTTCATATTCCATTAAAGGATAATGCCGCTTAATTTGCAGCAGAGGGTCTCGGTTAACAGTACACCCAATCACAAGGCAGCCCTAATGACACTACTTCCCTACTTCTGGTAACACATAATTAAAAAATCACTTCATTTCCAGTTGTGTGGTTCTCCCCTCTCCCCCAATTTCCTAATTACTTTCTAAGCCATTTCATGATTATCTGTAAATATTTCAGCACTTAGATCTACTAATGAGTCCATGGAAGAGTTAATACCTTGAGTGGCATAACTGCTTGCCATTCCCTTTCTAGTACTGCATTGCAAGGAATCATTTTCCACCTTGCATGTGCGAGAAGAGGAGCTTTGCTCGTGGTGGGATTGGGTTTGTGCTCTGGCTTTGGGGCTGTGGTGATCATAGGAGAAGGGGTAGCACGCAGAATCTCCATCTCAAGCTACAGGAGGGTTTTTGCTGCTTTTGGTAGTAGATGTGTATCTCTCTGCAAATTGTTTTATGTGGCTTAAATACCACTGAAAGGGCTGTCCTGCTGCCTGGCTGTGGGAGCTGCTAGTCAGAGGGGCTTACGTAGAACTGAGTATGAGTCTGGATCTAGCTGGGATGCCCACACATCTGGAAGAACTGGCTGAAATGGCTGGTGTCTGTCCTGACTCTACAGGTTTGTGGGAAGCAGTAATACTGCTCTTGCTGCACTTGGGCAAGAGAGGGCAACAGGTCTGGCAGTGACTGCCCTTGTGCGGTGCTTCTTCACAAGCTCATCTTGTGTGCCGCAGTCAGTGGCACTCACTGCAGGTGAGGGTAGCTTCATTGCTGGGTAAGAAGGGAATATCTGAATTTCCCAGCAAACCTGTGCACAGCTGTCTACCACAGCTCTGTGGCCGCAGGCAAGAGGACGTGGGGTGGCATGTGCCCTGATGCCCATGGTAAAATGCAGAATCTGTTCTTAAGCCAAGTGCTGCTCTGCAAAACCACTATACAAATGCTGCTTTCTCACTCCACAGATCTCGTCCCTGTACTTGTTTGGTATCTTGAGTATTAAAATTCACTTGGGGCTTTCAGACTGAGCGCTCAGCTGACAGTGATGGAGAAGTGAGCTGGAGTATCTTTCCTCCCCATGTGTTGCATGGGCTTGATTGCTATGTTCTTTGTATGGTCAATCAGCAACACCTTATGCAAGCCCACTGGGGGCCTACTGATGGTCTCTGAAGGCATTATTTGGAATAACCAGAGATAATTGTATAACTAGGGGGTAATTAACTTCCAGGAATTAAAGAATCAAGCTTAGGCTGCACTACTCCTAGGGGTGAGTCTGTAAAGCTGGGAGTTAGAGAAATCTACTCCTCTCTAATCATTTGAGCATGTGTGACTTGGAAATTCCTGATACTTGGGGAATGCGGGGCTGATTCAAATCATATTAATGCATTTCTATGCAATTAGTTAATAGCAGATAAGAGAGGAGGGTTTGAATATGGTCCTAAACTAGTCCATTTGTGTTTCAGGTAACCCTGTCACAGTGGGAATGAGCATCCATATCTCCAGCATTGACCAGATCTCTGAAGTCAACATGGTAAGTGTGGAGAGAAAAAAAAAAAACCAAACCATAATAAACTGTTCTTCCATTTTTCTGGTTGATATGCGCTTCCAAGACAACGGCTCTTTGGAGCAACATGAGATCTCAAGGTGCACTTCTGAAAAGCAAGGTTGTCACACCCTCTTCCTACTACAGATCTTCCCTGCAGCTGGGAAGTTGTTGGAGGAAGGGTGACATTTGTCTGGTACTACAGAAATATTTTTTCTTCTGATTTGGACACAGAATTTTGAGGGGTGATAGAAACTCTGATTTAAGACAAATCTTCCTCACTATAGCATAAGGAATTCAAGGATGATTTCTCCACGTGTAGTGCAACGAAAAAGAAAATCAAACTTAACTGAGCCATAGGAAATAAAATCTTTTCTCCAAATTTCTTTCTCAGTCTGAGCCTTGCTCTTTCCACCCACTGAGTTGCCTGTTTCACTGGGACTGCCTGGCAGTTGTGCCCTCACCCTCAGCTCAGCCTCAGGCTGAAGCAATCATGAACTCACTGAAACAACACTTGCAAGACCGGACTGGCATGTGGGATCTCTGAGGTACCCACCTGCCCCTGCTGGTGACACTTATGATGTAGTTGGACATGCTGAAAGACTGTAGTTCACTTCCTAATGTGGAGTAAATTCTAGTTGGGTTAGTGAGTGTCTATGGTGGCACACTGAAGTGTCCCTGGTGTTACCCATGAACATGTGGATGGAGGATCTCCGCTGGCATCTCTGGAGCTAGTGGCATCTTATCCAGAGTAGACCCTCATCCCTTATCCTTCTGTGCTGGTTGCACAGCCACCTGTCCAAGCCATTAATGCTTACGTCTTAGAAGAATAGATGCAAATTGTATTTTTCAGTTGACACAAAGAGAGTGGTAGCTTTACAGTCAGCCTGTGCCTGCCAAGTTGAAAAACAGTTAGTGGCTTTTCATGCTTGCTAGTGGTATTTTGGCATTTCTTTGGAGATCTGTAATGGAAAGGGAAGCGTCTAATGGAGATCTGGTTTTATGTGGCATTGATAGTCTGGAGCTTTTCATACCACTGAGAAGAAAAAATTTATCTGCTCAGATAGCAATGGTTTGGAGTGAAATTTGTTAATTATTTTGGTCATGGTTTGGGTACACACCCAGGCCTGTGCTATCTGTCTCTCAGAAGCCCTTAGCACCCAGCAGAGAACATGGATTGTGCTGATCATTGCCTGACCTTGCCTTCCTCCTTTCTGCCCAGGGGCTTTTCCTCCAAACTCCTTTCATTTCCAACAAGCTGAGTGGAGTGGAAGGCTGATGGGGAACTCCTGGCAGCAGCTGTCCTGTTCCTTAGTTCCTGACCCTTGCAGGAGAATCCTAGGCCAGTTTAGAGCTCTTGCTGTTCAAGTCAATTAAAACCTTGCTCTCCCAATGCTCCTGTCCTATTTATCTGTTTCTGGACTCTTCTGCCCTGTTTCTCTGGCCCACCAGCTATTCTGCTGTTGCATGGAGAGAGGAGGAGGGGAGGTGAGACAATCTGACTAGTTGTTTTGGTTTCCAAACTGCTTGAAAATCCTGAATGCATATGTTGATATGACTGAGGGTGAAGGGCCAACCATGAACCTTCAGGTTCTCACATGGAACAGTTTATTTTGCAGGCTCTCTGCTATCATCCCACCATTACTGTAATTATCTGCATGGCATGCTACACCTCAGTCTAGTAACAGTGACACTGGACAGTGTATACAATCAGATATTCAGGTACAGACCTATGTCCCCATTGTAGTGGGTAGCTGTGCTTGAGGTTAAGCTCAACTTAGAAGAGGCAGATGGCTTAACCTAGTTCCATCTGTCTTGCCTGTCAGGGCAGAGCTCAACTTTGAGTCATCTCCTCCCCCGGTTTCAACTTGGACCTGAATTTTCCTATGTGCTGAACCAGCTGTCACCCTCCTTGCTAGAGCCAGCAGGAACAATCTGGGGTCTGGGCCTGTAGGTTAAGACCCCAGCTTGCACAAACAACTGCGAGCGAGTGAGTGAGGGGTTTGGTTCTCAGCTTACCTGTAACAACTGCCCCGGTCTTCCTCTGTAGACCTGAGAAGATAGCTGAGCACTGCAGAAGCTAGTTCAGGATGAACCTCCTGCTGGAGATGTGTCCATGGACTAGAAAGGCTGATCGGGTGCTTTGTCATACATCTGTTGTGAGCAGCTGTGGCCAGGCATGCTGTGTCCTAGGCTAGTAGCCATTCTCTTAGCAATGCTTTTCAACCCTTGCCATGTGAATGCAATGCTCCCCTGTCTCCAGTGAATGCCTGCTTCCCTCTGCCGCAGGATGGCTGAGGCAAAGGTGTGTGCGCAGGGCTGGGGAGAAACAGCAACGATAATATCCCTGTGGCATGCATGGGAGAGCTGGTTTCCTGGCACAGACCTTCATCCACATGCTGCTCTGGATCTTGCAGAATTTGGGCAGCACTATTGATGGACATTGTGTGCTTTGATGGTTGTGGCGTGGCTGTAATCAGGCTGGGCACCAGGCATTGTTCATGCCATGCTCCTGCTGATACTGTGAAGGCATGTCACTTCTGGGCTATAGATTATTGCTCCTGGCTCTCTGTTCAACTTGACAAACATAATCTCTTGCCCATCCTTCCTACATATGTTGGGGTGGGAAATGGGGGACAAAGTGACTATATGTGAGAACCTACTCAAGATCAAGATCTATAAGAACGATGGTGAGGTAGCTTCAAGAAGGGTTTAAAAATCAGAATCATCTTAAAGAGCAAACATTTAGGGAGCAGAAGAGTTCTCATGTGATGTAAGTGTCCAGGCTGAAACGAGTTTATGTGCATCATTCTTCTGTGTGACAGATGCCCACAGAAAGGGCTGTGTCTTACCCCTGCTCTGGACGTGGGTAACAAGAAAAACAAGTAAATTTTTGGCATCATGTGTGATTGGGAAAGGGATTGTGCAATGAATAAATTAAAGGCACACAAGTGAAGCTGCGTTGTCATGGCAACCAAATAGCTTCTATTGTTCCACAAGGAGTGTTATTACTTACTGCCCCTTGTAGTATAATTAATTAATCCTCAGACATCCTTTCGGGAACAATGGCCCTGGTGCTAGGGCCGGGCAGGATGAGGAGAGCCCCCAGCTCTCCCATGCCTTTCCCTGGGACTCTTGGCATCTGCTGGCTGCATGATGGTGGGGAACAAGTGCTGTCAGTGACTAGCCATTGCATGATTCAAAAAGGTGTTTTCCACAGGAGTCCAGCTGGATGTAGTGCTGTGGAGGAATACAGCTCCACACATGATCTAAGGAGCGCTGCTCGCCTTCACTCCCATGGGAACTGTATTCCCAAAATGGTGATGTGGTGGCATATCAGTCCTGGAGGATACAGGGCTCTCTGCAAAGGCAACACAGTTACGTCTTTATGCTGGAAGTTCCCAGCACTCTGATGTAGAGAACGCTTTGCAACTGCCTGTACATGCTATGTGTTTCCTAGTGCCTTGCTATACAAAGTTGATGCACCTCCATCTGCTTGAGGGCCATGCCCAGACACTGTGTAATTTTACAGCTCAGAAGATGGAGTCATGTCAGGGTGCAGGACGTTCATAGGTATGGTGCTGGCTTTTTAATGATCTCCCATTGATGAGGGACCAAAACAAAAATCCTTATTTTAAAAAAAAAAAAAAAATGCACCTTCTTGTTCATCACAGCTGCTGCTTGTGTGTGGTCAGCCGTATTTTCAAGCTCACTTGCTAGAGTAATGCTTTATTACTGTGTGCTCCTCTTAGCCCTGCTAAGCAACGCTGAGCTGCAGCCTCTGTTCTTGTCAGTGATTAGAAGGATTATTTGCTGAGCCAAGATCAGTGACATCAATTGAAATGCATGGGAAAGGATGCCAGGGGCCAGGCCAAATAGGTATTGGGGAGGGCACATTTGACTGGCAGACCCTCCGGGAAGTACTGATCCATGAAGATGAAAGGCCTAGCTGGAGTCTTTTCATATCGTGTACAAATTTGCAAGTTGGGGATTTAAAGGCAGGCTGAAAGGAGGAACGTCTTCATAATGATGTTATGTAGCTCCAAAGAATGGAAGGATGGTATCTCCTAGTTCTCCTTAAAGGCAATAGGCTGGATAAGTTATCTGGTAAATGCTATTTTGCTACAAGAGATTGAATTTCAGTAAGCGTAGAACAACATGCAGGTATTTATAGATGTTTGTTGGTGTATAGTGGTACTTGGACAGTGCTATGTTCAGATGTCTTTGTACGGTACCCAAGTTACTGGGGAGTCTAGCAGTACTTCTGGCTCAGGAGAATGAAGAGCACTGGCAGCCTGGAGCTCAAGTCTCTCTGCAGCTGAAGCAGCACGCAGGTTTCTGTCCTTCTGGTGCATGGCCTCAATGCTGCCCAAAGTCACTAGGCTTAATGGCCTAACCTGCTTTGGTGGATCCGATTCTGATGGTAACCAGTACCAATGGCTTCAGAAGAAGCTGGAAGTCTTCCCCTACTCCTGCATATCCGTTCAACAGACAGCTGAGGACTGGCCTGTTTGTACTTGCTGCATGGTGGGACTAGAGGCTGATCCTTCCAACTGTAGCCTTCTCTCTCTCTCTCTAGGTAATCTTTGGGGACATATTTTCCTAGTACCAGACAGTTCAGACTCCCGTCAGGCATTAATGAACTATTTCAGTAAGGATATGACCAGAAGTTTTGTATGCATTTGAAATAAGAGATGGTTACCCTTCATAACGCTTCAATTTTCCTGCCCTATGAACTGTGCAGTCCTAAACCTGCTCCCTCCTGTGTATCTGCACATCGTTAGACAGCTCGGAGCATCCAGCCGTTATAGTTGTGATTTCTTTGTGGCTCCTATAATTTATTCATCCCAAGATGCTCTCCTACATCTGCAATAACATTGTTTCAGTTTGTTATAGCACTAGCTTTAAAGTTTTATAAACCTGGTGACAAGTTGAAAAGTTACAAGAGGATTGTCGTAGAGGGCTAGTGTAAGAAATAAGGCTTCCAAATAGAAATGCTTGCAGGAATATACATGATAAAGGAATGATGCCTGTGGGATTGGCAATACCTTTTGCTGGGGGACAGTCTGCAGTGCAGATAGGTTAGAGATTGGTGCAGGATGCTTGGCAAAGCTGACCTTGATGCTTCACTTCATTACCTCCTGCTCCCTACTCCGGTGTCACCTGTTGCCACACTGCTGTCTTCATAGAATCATTTAGGTTGGAAAAGACCTTTAAGATCATCTAGTCCAACCATTGACCCTACTCTACCAGGTCTGCCACTAAACCATGTCTCTAAGCGCCACATCTACACGACTTTTAAACACATCTAGGGATGGTGACTCAACCGCCTCCCTGGGCAGCCTGTTCCAATGTTTGATGACTCTTTCCATGAAAAATTTTTTCCTGATGTCCAGCCTAAACCTCCCCTGGTGCAAACTGAACCCGTTTCCTCTTGTCCTATTGCTGGTTAGTTGGGAGAAGAGACCAGCTCCCATCTCACTACAACCTCCTTTCAGGTAGTTGTAGAGAGCAATAAGGTCTCCCCTCAACCTTCTCTTCTCCAGACTAAACAATCCTAATTCCTTCAGCCGCTCCTCATAAGACTTGTTCTCCAGACCCCTCACCAGCTTTGTTGTCCTTCTCTGGACACGCTCCAGCACCTCAATGTCCCTCCTATACTGTGGTGCCCAAAACTGAACACAGTACTCAAGCTGTGGACTCACCAGTGCTGAGTACAGGGGCACAATCCCTTCCCTACTCCTGCTGGCCACACTATTCTTGATACAGGCCAAGATGCCATTGGCCTTCTCGGCTACCTTGTCTTGCTGGAGTGACTGCACTCACACCAGCATACTGCACTGGATCTCTTGGGGGTTATGGAAGGAAGCATCATGTCTGCTCCTGAAGCTTGCTTGAAAAACAAGCGGTCTTGTTTGGCAAAGTTTTCCCTGTTCATGAGAGATGTAAAGCATGTCCCGAGACAGCAATGAGCTGCAAGGGTTTTAAATTGGCTTTTAACACAAAAGAAAGTGGTGTTCTTGACCAGGACGGTTCATCCTATGACCTGTTATGCCATCAACAGTGGGGCATCACTTTTCTCACTACGTGAAATTTTCCATCTATTAGGCATGCTTGAAATAGCCTTTGTAGTGGAATCTATCCTGATCAGGCTTTGCAGTTCTGTTTTCACTGGAGTATGAATATGCACTGACTAGTTGAATCTCAGTTTCAGTGTAACCCATTCACAGTAGTATATGTGCTTGACTCTGTGGTACGCTGGGTGTAGTTGATGAAAGAAGGCAGTGTGGATGGCTAGGCTCCACACGAGAGGCTTTCTGTGGTACACAACACAGCAGCCTCTTAGGCTGTATGTTCTGGTCAGAGCTCTTGACCTTTGGGCCCTTTCAGGGAAGGGGAAGGGAAAGGCAGGAAAATATATAGCTGTGTGGGATGGCCAATTTGGATGCGTGATGTCCAATCCATTCTCGAAGTGTTCTGACAATCAAATTGTGTATACAAACCCCTGGTTTCCTTGGGGCTGATGTAGCTTTGGCAGTAGCCTTTGAAGACCCTCAACAGACCGTCTGTATGCCGGCAACAACGGACAGAAACAAGTTTGCTGCAATACGCCCCTGAAAAGGCTTTTCCATTGGTATAGATGTCTTGAGCTTTAAAAACCATGATTTTTAAGAGGTTTCTACTATTATACTGTACCTTATACTACCATATATTCTCTTCAAATATATCAGCATTTTTCTTACTGTTAACTGAAAGTGTTCTGGGTTCTTGCCATCTCTTTTCAATGGAGAAATGACATACAGATATTTCCCAGTCAGTCTATTCTCTGTTCCTGGATGTCCAAACATTTTAAAAAAAGCAAAGGTTAAACCATTTAAATCCTACAGTCAGAGGTTTCTGGAGCTATATATTATGAGATGCAAGTATGACCTGGCACTCCAGTGCTGTAAATGTTTCCCTGTAGCCTAGGGTATCTCCAGCTCTGTGACACTGTGGCATCTAAACTGAGAGTGTGTGTGCACATTACATCTTGGTATTTAAGGCTGCTGAATATTGAAGACTGCAAAAATATGGTAAAACTGAGAGGCAGCTTTGGTGCTGAGCTAATGATGGTGTGCTGTAATGGTATTGCAGGCGTTGTAGTCTTGTTGGATTGCTGTAGGCTCCTGGGATGGTAGTGTTGGAGGTAGCAGAGGATGCTGTGGGACCGTGGTGCTGGAGAAAGGCCAGATCCTACCAGTGTGGCATGGTAAGAACGATACAGCTCTGACTTAAGGTGAGATATCCCCAGGCTCTGTGCTGGCACAGACAGGTAGGGGTTATGTGCTTTTTTCACATGCTCTACGGGCTTCTGCAAGCTGTGATTTAAACTAAGGTATTGCAAACATGCAGCTGACATGAAGGTTTCTTCAGAGCTGGCAAGTGTCTATGCCTTCCTCTGACTATGATTTCTTCAGTACAACTTAGGTCATGCAGTTATTGTCACTTCAAGTCCTGGTGTGCAGGGCTGCAGAGCATTGGATGGCTGTTTGCTTGGGAAATCAAACAGTGGCAGTTCTGTACATGTGAAACAGCATTTGCCTGAAGGGGAGAGTTACCAGGAGGTGCGAAGGGTAGTCCTGCGCAATGGTTGTGTGCAGTGTCCTGTGCACACTGCCATCGGTTACGTGTAGTCACCTTGGTGGCTTTCTTGCGTCTCTGCTTCTCCAGCAAGAGGAAGTAGCTTGTGCGTAAACACACAACCGCTTGGCTAGCTGAAGGAAAGCAACAGCATCTTGATGCGTTTTTCCTTCTGCTAGAGGGATGTTTGGAAAAATAAAAGATGGTTGTAGCAGGGTGGAAAATAACTTCCAAACCACTCTAGACATAGCAGCTTTGAGCTGGTCTCTTGCAGGCAGGAGGTACAACTGCCTGCTCTGTGGCTCATCTAGATAGACGGTAAGAGTAGAAATATACTGAAATCCTAGAAACATCTTTGCAACTGAGCAGGTGTCAGGGACCCATTTTATCTGACATTGCTAGATTTGAGGTTACTTTGTCTGTCCTTGCAGTGGTGACATCCTGTGGCCGCTGAGGTTCAGAGTGGCTTTCACCAGCGCTGATATAGTCTAAAAAGTCAAGAATCAGATATGGATATCTGCTCATATCACATTATGCTTTTCTTGAACAGAAGACCCACTGATTGTGCTGAAGGATCTCTTGGACTGAGGTAGTGCATGAGGACAAGCAAAGCATCTGGCCTCAGGGGTTCCCTGCAGTGTAATGGTATGGGGCAGCGGATGCTCAAGTTTGAACAAGCAGTAGTCCCTTTTCTGCCCTAAAGACAGGGATGGTCCTTCCACAAGAGTTTGCACAAAATAGTTAAGAATAAAGCAAACTTGTGACGGGGCCTGAAGCACTCACCATTCATTGGTTCTGAAATTAGTTGCAAAGAGATTGTCCTGACATAAAAACTAGAAAATAGGTCAGTGTGACTCATATGTCAATATTTACTGCATTTATGGTAACTTGTAGAAGTGAAAAAATCTTTTCTGTCTTCCATAATATTTCACAGATTATTCCATTTCCATGACAAAATTCTCCCTCTGCCCTTGGTCCTGGTGTTGCTTGACTGCAGAGACAACCCAGTAAATTCACTACATCTTAGAGTCAAGTTGCTAAGTAACAACCCAAAGATCACCATACAGACTCTGTGGCCAGCTGAGAGCTAGGATCTGCACAAAGCATCAGCTATTCCTTCAGAGACAGAGGTCTCAAGGACTCAGTGCATACGCAGCGCAGAGCAGCCTGGTAGAGCATCAGTCCTGCCAAGTCCCTGCCATTGTACTGCCTGGAGGTGTCCTCATGTGAGAGGGGACAGCTTTATTGCTTCCCTTATAAAGGCGTCTCCTATGCCTGTACTGAAGGGCTCTGATGTTTTGAACATTAATGATATCCTTGAATGAAATATTTTTTTGGGCTGAATCGCATGATTTTGCCATGTATATAGATCAGTAGATGGTGAACTGTGGAAACCTTGCTGAAACAAGCTCTCAGTTGAAGAGAGACTGTGAACTGCTGGACTAGAGAATGACTCTCTGCCCCTGAGGCTTTCTATTCTATCATGCTGGTTTCTTCTTAGGGATCTTGTAGCATTCACATGATATCTTAATGGGAGAGTTTGCAGAAAGCTTTTTCTCTGCATAACTGGAAATTCTTGGTTATGGAAAAGTTGTTGGGTAGACTGGCTGATTCCTAGCCTAGACCTTGAGTTTTGCAGCATGAATAAAATGTAGTGGAAATGCTTATTGCAAACAATTCCCTCCTGTGCATCTTTCCGTGGTGCTCTTATCCCTAAGGAGCAGCTCTGCAAGTCCTCCAGTATCACAAGTTCAAGCCTCAGGAGCGCTGAGTCAACCCTGCTCCAGTACTGAGAAACAGAGTTCACATGTTTCGCTCACTAGGCGATTTCCCAAATGAGAACATTTCTGTTCTCTCACTGAAGAGGCTAAGTTCACTCTGCTTTTCATAGGTGACTCCACCCCACGGCAGGAGAGAAGTCATGTTGGAGAGGATGAGAGTCCATGGCTATGTGGTTTGCAGCATGCTTTCAGCTGAACAGTGCTATGTATTGCAGTACTCCATCTGTTCCTGTATCAGCCAAGATATCTTTAGATCCGAACATGTCAGTGTTGTGTGGTGGTATGAACCACTTCAGCTTGCACCCCAGAATTCCTGTAGTGGTTAGAACTGCTACTGCAGAAAACTTTGCCCAGGATAAAAATGTCTTGGTTTTTTTTTTTCTCCTTGCTAAAGTTTTTATTCAGGTTTTTACACAGTCAGAACTCCCACAGCCTTTATATATATTTTTTATATATATTAAAAAGCTGTCTGTATTTGAGAGCAATGTTCCAAACTGCCACCTGTTTCAATAGCAATGCTGCAGCATTGGAGAGGATTACTGCAGAATGCTAAAGTATCTTCCCACAAGTGAAAGCTTCATCTGGTTTGATTGAAAACCAAATTAGATCTTGACAATCTGACCTTCTGACATCCTGTCATATATACCTTTAAAACATCTAGCTATAGAGAGTTTATGTGCGCAAGAGTGCCAGCACCTCAATATAGAACCTAGATCCAAATACAAGTGTGTGCGTGTCGTGTTGCTATTTGAATATGTAAATAAATGGGGCTATATATAGCTCTATATGTTATGTACATGTTAAGCGAAGGTGGCAGATACGACAGCTGAATAGCTTTGCTGTTTCTGAATGCTGGTAGAGGCTCCCTGCATGCTCCCTACATCTCTCGTGCCTGCTCTTACCCCTCTCAGCCTTTCTGCTATCGCATTTTTCAGGCCTCTGGAGAAGATCATGTGTGGGGACAGGAGTTGTTAATATTCTGAGTCTGTGCTGAGTTGCTAGGCTACAGAGAAAAATGAACATTCAAGGAAAAGGGATGGTAAAAGGAAGAGGATCTGCTGAACTGTTTGGAGATCCAGAAAAGTCCCCTAGTCAGACGAAAGGCATCATTTTGGTAAAAGAGCGTGTGCATGCATGGGGGATGGAATGTGGGCAGTCCCTGCTGCCCTGACACAAGCAAAGTCTCATGCCAGCTCTAGCCAGAAAAATGGCAGGGCAGGGAGTAAAAGGCAAGATCCACCAGCCCCTTCCACGTCACTGCTTGCAAGGTGTGCACAGCTGGACTCCTACTGTCTGTGCCAGGATGCAGTGGGTCACCGGACTGGAGCACGCCCTCTTATACCTCCTTTGCCCCCTTTTTGCAGGGTGCGCTGAGCTCCCATCTGAGGGTCTAGTGAAGAGGGAAGCAAACCCAAAACATACTCCCTGCTTATGGGTTGGAATTCATCTCCCTTTTCCTTTGCAGCAACCTGCTACTACACTATCTCCTTTAACTTCAGGGTGACTGCAGGGGAAGGCAGCCTGTGGCTTGTATCTCCCTGTCCATCCCCTTTGATGCATTCCTAGGTCATGGATACACAAAGCATTGACCCTTTTATCTATCAAGAGTTTGCAGCCAAGGTTCAAGGAGACTTGAGGTTTTACAATACACAAGCTCCTGTCCAAGTCTAGTTCTTGCACACAAACCCTCTTCCTTTTCAGCTGTTCACCCCATAAATGAGTGTCAGGTATTTATTTAGCTGTACAGGCTGAGAGACATCAGACCTACCAGGTGCCTTGCTTTCCACTCTTCTGGAAAGATGGCTTTGCCCTGTGCTCCTGTTCCTGTCTGCAAGATTTCTGTTCCCTCTCAATATTACTGGCTGTATCAGAACCCTCAGAAAAATTAAACAGTGCCTTTGGGTATTTTTATTATCTGGATACTTTATTTACCGAGCTCATATGGGCTCCCTGCCAATAACTTTCAGCCAGCTCTGCAAATAGAGCTCCTTGGCTCCAGGACTGTTGGTCCTGCTACTGCAGAGAGCACTCACTCAGCATGGACAGAGACTGCAGCTTGTTCTCCGCCATCCAGTTGGCCGTGAAGTCAAAGTCTGCTTGCTTGTGGACCTCCACAGCCTGCTGAAATCTCCTTTTTCTTCGTGCATCCTGTAATAAGCTTGACTTGTTCAGCAGAATCGGGAGTGTTTCATACAGCTGCATTTTGAATGCTCTTGTCAGTTAACTACACTGCACCCGTCCATCAGGTTTATGATCCTGCAGCCAAGACTTGGATTGCTAAAGTGGAAGAACGATAGTATGGGCCATGCTGTGTGCACTGCTGCTGGTATCAGCCTGGACTGGTTCCCTTGGCTTTACCTTGGCATAACCAAGGGCAGACTAATTTATGGATGGAGGCAGAGGTAGACTAAATCCATGAGGATACGCTGCCTGGTCAGTAACCCTTGACAGAAGAAATTGTTTCCTGAAACAGATCAGTTGATACTCCCATAGTTTTTGGTTGTCCCAGCATGACTATACAGTGCTCTGTTCACACCACAGTTGAGACAGTGGATTGCTAGCCCTTTTCTCTGATGATAACTCAATCTTACTGACTTTGTCAACTAAGGGGCCACAGATACAGCTGTGCAGAATATTTGTATGTAGAAGCAGTCACCCTAGATATAGAATTGGGTGCCTGTGCGCAGGAGTCTTAGGGTTTTCAGGTGCAATAGTTTCCATCCATTTTTGAGGGGCTTGTTGAAAATTAGGCCTTGTTTTTTCAAACCACAGGGCTGTCATCCTCTACCCTTAGGAGATCACCCTTGACCTAACCAAAGCCTATTGCCAGAAATATGTTCCACTTTTCTGCATTTCACATTCTTATCTGTTTACTCCCAGTTATCCTTCCTACATGATCAAACTTTGCTTTCTACAGGACATTAAATACTATTTTAACCTTTTGGTCAAGCCAATCTGTGCCAGCCTAGTTGAGGTGGTTGTTCTGCCAAGGACATGTTAGTTGTCCTACATCATTTAAAGGATTTGTGTGCCACTGGCTACCTCCTGGGAAATGACATCTTTGTGGCAGTTTTTGGAACCTGGAAGATCAAACCTTCCTTCTCTAAGGTAAAACAGTGTCTTTAAAACACTGTGTGCCTTGATATTGTTGCAGAGAGTTTCATGGCTTCAGTGTTGTATATACAGCATTTTATTCTGTCATGTAAAGCAGTAATATTGCTTCATTCATAACATGATTCCCTACCTATGCAGCCCCAAACTGCATTGGTGGTCTTGACTGCCACAGGGAATTACAAGCTCTATTTAATTTTTTTCCCCAGGGAGGAAAAGTCATTTCTGTTCATTACACACTTAGGACTTGCCTAGAGATGTGGGGATCCCAAACTGCAGCATGGAGGCAAGTTAGCATCAGTGTCTTATTTTTACAGATAAGAGAAAATGAGGCATAGGTGAAAGCGCCCAAAGTCTCCTACAGAATTAACATAAAGTGAGCTGAAATCGATACCCAGAGGTGTTTCCTAGAGTACCTAATTCCAATGGGCTACTAAGCTGCTTTATTAACTGCTCTAATTCCACATTTCTCCAGCCTTTTTTCCCTGTGATCTCTACCAGTCAATGTCTGTGTGGAGGGCTGCAGAACCTCTCCTGCTTGGGGTACAGTCTTACTGAATTGGTGTCCAGTAAAACTCTTGGCAAAGTGAAGAGGATGTTTCATTTAAATATAAAAAAGGTACAGAGGAGTGAAGAGTTCTGGGAGTGTTTTGGAGAAATTACATTTTTCTGTTACCAGGTTGCTCCTGCTAGAAATCCTATTGAGTTTTAAGCACTTCAAGTGAGCATCTCTCAGCAAGCAAGATGTAAAAAAGTCACTACAAGGTGAAAATTCTCTGAGGATACATGCAGAGTGTGTGAAGTACCTTTGAAAAGTTTTAGGAAGCATCACAGGTCTTCCAGCATCACCTTTCCCTTGGCATAATCCAGTTTTCTTCCCCCATCCTTCTGAGGGCTTTAGAAACTGATATCTTCACTAGTCACTGTTCAAATGTCTCACTCAAATTTAATTTACTCTAATAGGCTAGTTGTTGCATGTTTAATTAAATACAAAGTGATTATTAAAAACATTTTTGAGCTTTAATGGCTGTATATTAGCTATGCCCATATGCGTATGCAGGAGGGCACTGGCAACACATGCTGTAAGGCAGTAAGGGTGGTGCTGGGAAAGTACGAAAAGGTGAGTTGGGAGAAGCTAGGTGGGAAAGGGGAGGAGAAGTGGGAGGCAGGTACCAGCACTGTCCCATGGCTTGCAGGTGTGCAGAAGGCAGTTGTGTAGCATATTAGATTAGCGCAGGTAACCAGTGGAAGGTAAAGATGGCCTTCCTGAAAGCACCGTGTTCTCCTGTCATGGGTCATCAGAAGCCTATGGCAGCATAATCTGTTTTAAATTACCAAGCACTTCAAACCAGAAAGTTGTGTTTGTTTTTTTTTTAATATAAGCATGCCCTCAGATTCCCTTTCGCAGCTATGCAATGCATGATCATAACACTTCTCTGAGACTCAACAGAGATAGTGCGTTAATGCCTGTTTGTCTCACTCTGTGGTAATGGGTGACCTTCTGCATACCTAGAGAGAGGTTAAGACAATCAAAGGGGCTAAGTTAAGATTTTTGCCTTAAGTAAATATGGTAAGAAAGAGAAGGGATTTGTGAAGCTTTGATGAAGTCATTTGGAGATATTTGATGCATTAGCAGAACACAGCTGTAAGCAATAAGCCTTTAAGGATCTCCAGGAGGGGGAAGAACCCATGTTACCTGCACTGTCTGGGACCAATATCATTCCTGGAATAGTCTTCACTTGGGAAAATATACATTGTACTTCTCACAGAGGTGGGGGTCAGTCTGCTGCCCTTCCTGCACTATCTCAAGCCAGTCACCCCTCTAACTTGTCATTTTCATTGAAGAAGTTACTCGGTTGGAGACTTGCTGCCCGAGCTCCCTCTTACCTGTTTTTAGCTCTCCTGGTACTACAGTGAGTCCTTACCAGTTCCCAGCCCATCTGTCAGTGAGAAGATAGTGTAAGCACCATCCCTTTGACTTTCTGTCTGAAAACTGACCAAAATCATGCATCATCTTTTTCTGAACCTAATGTATGGCCTTGCTTCTCTAGCCTTAGTTGGCTGTCTGGACAAAGCATGCCCTTCTGTGCTGGCTTGGCATGGGAAGGTATAGGAACCAAAAATGGGACTGACCATTTCTCATTAAGTGGTTTTTCTCTGGGAAAGACAATCTCTCAGGTTATGATGAGGTTTGGAGTGAAAGTTCACAGGTGATGCAGAAATGGGAAGGTCAAACAATCCTGCTTTTGGGGGTAGAGTGGGCTCTGGGTTTTGCCCAGCTACTAGTTCATGGGGGAACCAAGCGAGGAGACCAGACCAGCAGAAATGGCATGCAGTAGCTCACAGATTTTATGGCTTAAGAATAGAAACTGCCTGGCATTGTTTTCTTAGAGCTTGCCTGAGGAAGATGTCATGCTGCAGGTGGTGATTTTGGGAGTGCTGCCTGTAACACTGAACAAGGTTGCTGTTTTGCATGTGCTTACAGAGCAGATGACACTCATCCCTGTGCCCATCGGTTCTGTTTTTCTCCTCTTGACCTCTGCTTCCAGCATGACTGGGGCTGTTAAGCAGATGACATATGGAGCTGCCTCCTGCTCACACAGGGCATTGATATACAGGCTCAGAAGTCTGAAAGCCTTGTCATGGGCAGATCAATGCCCTTGTGGCTTAGGACCCAGCTAGGTATGTCCTCTGTCTTATACCTGCAGGACCAGTACCAATCCGGGTGCTGCAGGGATAACGCATGGCAGGAGAGAAATAGGGCAACAAAGTGACACTTTACTCACACACTCCTAGTTGTTGAGGATATAGCTGATATCTGTCCCAGTTTCTGGACATGCATTCAGCAATTAAACACATGCAAATTACTATAAAAGTAGATCAGATTAGTGAGGGGAACATCTCCATGCAAAGTATTTCTCAGGTCCTAAAGAAAACGAGTTCAAGAGCACAAAGACCTGCAGCACAGGAGGGCATAGAGCATATCCTAGAAGCCAACACATTCCTGTCCCCTTGCATTACTGGCAGAGAGATTGCAGGTGGAAGGTGCTCTTCCTCATCCCCAAGCCAATGCTGACATGTGGTTATTCAAAAGTAGGGGAGGTGGAAAGAGATTGTGGCTTTCTCACCTGCTAAGCTGAAACGTAAGGAGAAGGGCAGTATGTAAAATAGTTGTCACTTCATGTACAACAGTTGTCATGCAGAACTTCAGACTTGTAAACTGGGCACTGGTCTGCACCAAAAGAGGAATTAAAAGCAGCATTTTGGCAGAATACTCTCCCATGAAAAGTACAGTAAGTACAAGAGCTGCTGCCTCCTGCCCTAAGCAAAGGTGAGCGTCTGAACAGACTTTGTGCTGTCTTAGAGCTGGAAAACTGCTATCAGGTATTTACTTATGTCAGATTAACTGGTGCTCGTTAAGGTCTGGGACCCATTGATTTGTCCTTGTGGAAATGGACAATCCCTTAGGAGGGCATGGCCGTCTTGCTCTGTCCTTCTCCTGTACATTTTACACTGCTCCAATTCTTTGCAACTGATTGCAGGCACATCCTGTCTCCTCCCCTGAAAAATAATTCCTCTTAATTCCTCTACCCCCTCCTTAAAATGAAACATACTTGAGGACTACTTTGTCCTTTAATTTCTTTCCCAAGAATGACGGGAACAGGAGATGGTGTTTAATCATCAAAGAAGTTGAAGCCAACAAACTGTTCATTAGTCTCTGGCAGTGGCAGCTTGGTTTTTACTAAGTCAGATGTTCCATTTTTCTCCCTCTTTCTGAAGCATCTTGGCTTTCCTAATGTTCTTTTGTGATCTTGGACAAGGAGACCATATGTCATTTGCTTATATGGGGAAGGACTTTTATTTGGTCACTTCTCCAAAAGGAGGTGCTTTATCAAAGTCAGGGTGGAGGGGAAATGGGAGGGGAAAAAGTCAAGTGGGACAGCTAGTGCTAGAGGCAAGTTGCAAAACCTCCTTTATCCCTCATGCCCAATGTCATGCAGCAGCAGAAGAGCAGTGTGCACTCTCCCCTGCAGAGAAGTTACTGCTTCCAGTACCTTACAAGTGCTTGGTGAAACAGAGCTTCCACTAGCAGCCTGGAGTAGCCACCTTTGTCTTCAAAGCCCCTCCAAGAGGTATCCAAGTCATTTGTTACCCACAAAAATGGACTAGGCATGGGAGACATCCATGTTGCCAGAAATACTGTATTCTGAGCAAAGATTTGACTGTTTCATATACATTATTCCTTCCATTTCTAATCCTGGCTTCTGAGTCTAGTCTGGCTCCCAATGAGCATGCACACGTCGTCTTCTAGACAAGTTTAGTACTGGGGACTCTATAGGTCACAGCACAAAGGAAAATTATCTGACCCAACCTGTCAATGATCCGTGCCTTCCAGGAGCTGTGCTGAGGGTTTATGAAGCAGCCTGCCTGGGAGGGATGCTTCTGGTGACTTTCTGTAGGAAGATGGAGCTTCTGCCTTGTAGCAGGAGGCTCTGTGTCCTTGGGCTATTCTTTCCTGTTAGTCGCTTCCTTTTATGACTTGGACTGTATTTTCCACATTGATGCCTAGACCTTCCAAAAGACTGTTAAGCTCCTGACTTCATGCTTTTGTAACAGCAAATTCCACAGGCTCTGTGGAAAGTTATTTCCATTACCTTGCCTTCAGTCTGTTCTTGTGCAACAACCCATTGCACAACGTCAGATACTGTCATCATGCGTCTCTGTTCTGTGTTTAACCCGCGCAACAATTTTTCCCCCCTTGCTGCTTTCTGCCTCTATCAGAGCCTTTCTACCACTTTTGAGAGTACGTGTAGTTATTTGTGTTCTGCTCAGTAACCCTTAAATATCTAAAAGGGGGTGAGACCCTGTAAGCATAGGGTTATGATTTACTGACTTCATGTAAGTGCTACAGGTAATCAGAAAAGAGTAAGACTGATTTGTACTTGTTCTAAAGTGAAGTAAATACAGTGAAGAGCTAAACTCACTACCACAAGATTGCAGATGCCAAAGGCTGAATATTCTAAGAGATAACACAAACTCTCAGAAGAGAAACTGAGTATCTTCAATTAAGAAAACACTAGCGCTGGCTCAGGAGATCCTTAAGCCTCAAATAGCTGGAGAATTAAGTATCACAACAGAGACCTTGTTTTGCTTGCATTCCTCCCTGCTATTCTCTTTACTGTTACTGAAGACAAGATACTAATGTAGAAAGACTTTTGGTCTGACGCAGTACAACTGTGTCTCCAAAATCAGCACAAGCACACTTGTAAGAATACCACTTGGGACACATAGCATGTGTGTGTTCTGCGTGCTGACATGAGACTCTGCAGGAGAAGGGCGGCTCTTTCTGAGGAAGAGGGGCTCCTTAATTTTGGAGCCCTTCTCTCAGTGCAGTGGGCAGAAAGGGACATACGATGCTGCCCTCCAAAGGGGCATCCTTGAGTCTAGGGACTCGAACAGTGTGCCACTGCATGCAAAGGAGTGCCTCAGGTGGCTTTCCAGTTAAGGACTGAAGCTGCTCTCTGCAGTGCTGCCCTTGTTACTGAGGTGCCTTAACTGGTCCTGCTCTACCTCTCGCTGTCCTTTGATTTGTAGAGCAGGAAGTTCAGATTCCCACCTTGAACTGACTCCCTGAAGCGTTGTGTCCCTTGGTGGTCTGGGTGCATCCCTGAACACTGTTCAATGAGTGCGGCTGGCCCACAAGCCACTGGTCACATGTGCAGGTCCTCACCTGGGTCATGGTGGCTTTAGACAGTATGTGCTACCCCCAGGTGCTCCAGCTTCCTTCTGCCCTCCGGTTTGTCAGCGCTTCTAGTGGCAACCAACCTGTGCTCACAGTGCCAGGAGTGACCCACTCTCCTGTATTAGTCCCCTTTCCCAGACCCACGTGTCCTCGCACTGACTTGGCTTCCTTAAACTTTGCCTTCCTCTGTGCAAGTGGGTTTGTTCCCATTAGGCTCAGATCTGGCATCCTCCTCCTGGGAGACTTCTGCTCCCAGAGGCAGCTTTGGTCTCCTGTGACAGTGGGCTCATTTCTGCTCCCAGACTGCACAGAGGCAGCACAAGCAAGGAAGGGTCCAGCTTTGCTTTCTTGGGATAGGTGAGCATTGCCCTCCCAAAGGGGCTCTGTGAGATGGAGGGACTTATATGGTAGATGCTAATAAAGGTGTTTGGAGTATAAGCCAGTGGAAATTCATTCTTGAATTCATACTAATGATGCCAGCTTTCTTCCCTTCTTGCTGTGCCCCAGCTGCTCTTTCTTTAGACTTATCTACCCTGTCCTCTGAGAAACTGGGGAATCCCTGTGCACGCTTGACTGAATTTGTTGCCTCTGGGGTTCTGCAGGAAATACCTTCTTCCATCCATGCTCCTTTCGTGTCAACACTTCAGCCGTTAACTGTTCAGTCCTCTTACATCATCTCTGATTTGGGGTCTCTGCTGAGTTTCAGGAAAGGCTGTAATTATCAGTCCCCTTCTCTTGTCTGGAGATGGATGCTAGCAGCCCTGTCCTCAGTAGCTGGTAGGATGCACTGTCATTTCAGCATGTGAGGCCCCAAATAAGCTCTTTTTCCTTCTCCAGGGCTTTTGTGGGCCTCTAAGTGAGCTGTCCTCCCTCCTCGCGGGGAGGCACCTCTGCAACACAAGTGTCTGCCGGCTCCACGAGTTGCTCTCACCTTTGTTTTGTGCGTATCACACGCAGCAAGGAGAAGGAGAGAAAGAGACCAAAGCCTTTGCAAAATCTGGGAGTGGGGGGGAGCCAGGGGGGGTTGGGGCTGGTAGCTCGCAAGGAGCCACTGGGCAGAGCAGACTGAGTGGAGGCACGTGGAGGGGAGGGTGTCCCACGGGGATGGTTATGCTGAGCAGCTTTCCAGCAGGCTCAGGTGCCATCTCGGTTTCGTGAGGGGCTGAAGGGGAGCTGTAGTGCTGAGTGCGGTCCCGCACGCAGCTGGGCCACGAGGTCTGTCTTGCAAGGCAGGGAGGGCGGCGCAGGAGTACTGCGGTAAATAAAAAGGCTGGAAGCAGCGCTGGAGCTGTGCAGCTTATGAGCTACTGGGTACCAGACTTCTGGGACAGACCAAGGGGTCTGGCCACCACTGGGCTAGCAGAGATGGAGGAGAGATGAACAGCTTGTTTGGAAACACACAAGCTCTTTTGGCATAAGGGGTGCGTGATTTGTAGGTCAGTGAGACTCGGCAGGGCTTATCTGCGTCTGAAACAGGCTTTCCCTTTGCCGGTGCTGTTGACTACAGCATTTCAGCTTCCCACAGTGGGATGCTGGTCAAGGTAGGTACAGGCTGACATGGCCAGTTAAGCTACAGTAGCGAAGTCTAGCTGGAGAAGGTTTGTAGGTATCTTTGGAAAACTTGCTTTTCCTGGGAGTAGAAAACAGAGGACCAGGTGGAGGCACGTAACTGCTGGTCATGTCCACCCTTCAGAAGCCCCCTTTCCCTTGTCCCAGCCTGTGTTTTTTAAAAATTGAAATCTAAGTTCACACTGAACAACTTCCAACGGTCTTTGCAGTGCAGCCTGCATGGAGCTTCTGATGATGCATCTCCCTTCCTCCACTCTTCCCTCTACTCTCCCAGTAGCCACCAGACGAAGCAGGAGGTTGCATGGGGTGGCCTGGCACACGCATGCGTCCTCCAGCGTGGGTCCTGCCTTTTCTTCCTAGTGCAGTAGGTGTACCTGGCAGGGTGAGCTGGGAGCTCTCTGCAAAGCTCTCCCATCCTTGCCACAGCAGTGACTGCTCTGGTCCTGCCTAAGCATTTTATGGTCCTCCAGAAACACCCAGTGGAATGTGTAACAAGAAATTTGGAAGCATTTTTGTTGCGACTGGAGCTGCACTGGTGCAGTGTGGAGAGGGTCTAGGCTGCTAGTTTAGAGGCAAGTCAACAGTCACATTAGCCAGCACCGCCTGCTTGCTCCTCCAGCAGCAGCAGCGGAGAAAGCTGCTTACTGGGCACACATGTGCCCTGGCTTATCCCTAGCACAGGCGGCAGGGAAGTTCAGCTGTGTTGTCCCAAAAAGTACTTCAGTGGTGAGTTGGAAGGAAGAGCTGGAGGGGTACATGGGCTCCAGGTGTGTTTGGTTTTGAAGGTCTTCATTGAGCCTGGTAAATGAGCCAACTGTTGGTGATGCTGGGAAACCCAGCTTGTGGTATAGCTGTGGCATCAGTAGGCTTGTGAAACCAATGACAGATAAAATGCTGCAACAAAGGGATTGGAGAAAAATGAGGCTCATTACTTCTGATTCCTGAACTTATGAACCACCGCATGCATTGGCTTCATCTGGCCATTCTGCTTCTGCAGAACGATGTCACCCTTGGTCATTATTTTATCTGCCTCTGAAAGGAAGGCTATGATTAAGATCTCATCAGCTCTGGAGCGTGGCCAGGTGGTGATGCTAGGGTGTCACAAGGGTGCTTCACAATTGCCTGACCAGACTATGGGGTATAAAGGGGAAGACAAGCTCACTGCTTTCGGTCTTGAGTACTGGTCCCTCTCACTTGCTGTAGTGGGCCACATCAGTGCTTCCTCCAACCCCCTGTTTTGTGCCTTGCCTTCTCCCAGGGGCTGGAGGTAGAGCATGCCTCTTCCCCATAGCTCAGTGTGGTCCCCATCAGTAGGTCAGCGGCACCTGTCCTCCCAGGGAGGACTGACCTCTGTGGTGTTGACACTTGACCTGCTCTTTTACTTCTGCCCAGAAATCCTGCCTGCTGTTCAACTATACGATGGGGCAGGAAGAGCAGGAGAATGAGACGTGGAACACAGGAATCAGCAGAGAGAGGTGCTCCAGACCTCCATGACGCTACCCAAAGAAATCTATTGTGCCAAGAAACCCAGGAAGACTGGAGAACCGAGCTCAGCCCAGGGCTGGGCTGGCTGTTCTTCCCCAGAAAGGTCTCTGCACCTGAAGAACATCATCAGCCTGATAGCTAGGGTGTAGGCTTCTGTTTCAGCACTCTTCTGAGTTTGTTCTCATCAATCCTGGAATACAGAAGATGTGTTTAGAAGGTGTATCTCTTAGGTGTTAACGACTGTTCACTTTGTAAGCAGCTTGCCCTTTTTGACTTATGGAGATCGGTGCCACCTCTTGTCTGCTGCTGCTTGAAGGCTGGCAGGAACCTGCAATGACAGCAGGGTGGCCTGGTTAGGGGTGAGGTGTTGCAGGGCTCTGTCAAGGATTGGGAAAATGCAGGTCAGTGAAACCGCTTGTCAAGATGTGCGGGTGGAGTTCTCGAAGGGGGAGAATGGAAATGATGCCTCTGTAGCTGAGTTTCCCACAGGCAGGGGGAGATTCTGTTACCAAGGAGGGTAAGAGGCTCCAGGAACTGAGGAGCTCTGCTCCTCTGTGCTTTCACTGCAATGCAGGTCCAAACACCCTGGGAGGGATACTGGGGAGAACGTTTTCCTTTGCAAGGTCTTGACCAAAATGAAAATGTTTGTGCCCCTGAGAGATGGACTGTGAGACTTCTGAGGTAGGAGTTTAACAGTCCTTTAAAAAACAAAGCAAACCAGCTTCTTGGCCAGAAAGCTGTCACTGTGCTTTTGTTCTTTTCAATATAACACAGAAAGTGACAGATATAGCTCTTGTATCCAGTCTACACCACAGATTTGCTCTGTGACCTTTTGGATATGCATGTGGGTCTAGATTTCTGAATCATAGATACCCAAAAGCTGGCATACCCATAATGTGGGATTATTTGAGCTTGTTTTCAGAGGTGCTAATCAAACCTGGCTTCAAGTGCAGTCAGTGGGAGAAGACAGGCAGGCAGGAGGCCTCTGTGCTCAGCCCAGATGTTAGTGCATGAGAAAAGTCCTCAGCAGCCCCTTGCAGAGAGCTGGAATTTGCAGCGCAGAAACGCCTGTCATGCAAATCTGCGGTCAGGAGGATTCCTGTGGCACTGTAGGCATCTGCTTGGCAAGAGGCAATGTGTCTCTGGCCCCACCTGCTCTAGGTCATTTGCATGCATTTGCAAAAATGCTTTTTATTTAAGGACTCATGAAAAATCACTGAATTCTGCAAGGCCGCTGTCAGGGAGACTTGTGCCCGCTTCCTAATCAACATCCTGTTATTTTAATGCTAGCTGGTTTACACCCCAAAATCTTGGCTCCTAGCCTATTTGAGACCTGTCGTGAGAATGTTTTCTGTCATTGGTGTGTACAGGACCCCTTCCTGTACTACTAGTTTACCTGAGAAGAAATAATTGTTCTTCTGGTATGGTGCCACAATACTGTGTCTCTGAACAAGCCGATCCGGGGCCCCTGGATCTCCCCTGGATGTGCTGTTACTGTCCAGCAGCAGCTAGTATGGTTTCTGCAGAGCTACAGCTGTGGGCCACCAAACACCTGCCCTCTATAAAATTCTTGTCTTAGCGGCAGTTTTAAGTGTCAGCTTTTTACTATCGAACAGGAGAGGATCAGGAGATATATATGGCATTGTACTAGCTGGGGATGGTTAGGGAACTGCCCCTTTACCGGTGGATCATGCTCCACTGGTGACAGATTTCCTCCACATATGTCCCTTCCTGAGAATGGCAATGAACTCCCAACTTAGCTCGTATAACAAGGCAAGTGCTAATAGCTTGTCACGGCTGGCCTGGGTTGACTTTGAAACCTTGGCCTTGAGGTGAGATTCTCCATGTGCCCTTGGGAATATCCTGAGTTTCTGCTCAAAATAAAATTGGTTTTTACCAACTGCGTGGTAACAAGCAGTGGCTGAACATGACTGCATTGTGTCCAGGCACCTTTACGTGACTTAACTGGGAGATTAATGCTTCGTCTTTGTCGCAGTGTAGCCCACTGTTGGTTGACATCCTTTAGTGCTATCATACTCCTAACTAATACTTGTTTTGCAGCCAAACCCTAAGCAGGCTGGGACAACATGAGTGGGATGCAGTTTTGTTTGACTGGAGTCATGTAATGTTGTTTTGTCCCCTACAAAGCTCAGGTTGTTTCCATTTTCCCAGAACAAAGAACAGTCCCCCCAGCTGGTGGAGGTGCAGACACAAACATTTGGGTGCCAAGGAATTTGGAGACCCACTGAAGGTCTCGGCAGTGGCAGCAGCGAAGGGACTGAGTTACGTCCCTACCCTGGAGCCAGGCTGATGTTTGCATGTTTCTCTCCCAGGACTACACCATCACCATGTACTTCCAGCAGAGCTGGAGGGACAAACGCCTGGCATACAACGACCTTCCTCTCAACCTGACCTTGGACAACCGGGTGGCTGACCAGTTGTGGCTGCCTGACACCTATTTCCTGAATGACAAGAAGTCCTTTCTGCACGGAGTGACAGTGAAGAATCGCATGATTCGGCTCCACCCTGATGGGACTGTCCTGTATGGCCTGAGGTAAGTCTAAGGGGAATCTTTGTTGGTTGTGGTTGAGAATGACATCTCATCTAAACTTCCCCCATTTCCAAAAATATTCTGGTAAGGCAAGGACGTAAAAGCCCCAAAGATACTCCAGTGTTGCACAGTTTTAAGTACCTGTTCTTTCTCCAAGCTGGAAATGGTTGTTTCCTTCAGGCCTCCAAAGTTTCCTGTGTTGCTATAGACAAATGCTGGAGATGGGAATACTCTGCTCTGAGCTTTTCAGGTCACTGTCATTCATGTTGCATAACACTTCCATTTGAAAGACTCATTTTCAGTTGCTTATAATTTTCTGCAAGTTTGGCCTATGGAGATGAGACTTCATTACTCTTGTATCTAAGGCTGAATTTCTGTAGCATTTGAGTCAAATCGCTTTAGTCATTTTTGAGTATAAGATAGGAGACATGTTTTTGTACAGTTAAAAAAATGTCTCTTTACCAGAGCAATTCTAAAGACCGAGGCTTGAAAGTTGATATCTAGTAGGAGAATGGTCCTCAGTGAGGAGGCTTTTTGTTGTGTCTGGAATAAATTAATGTAGGCAAGTCCACAGCCTTTGAAAGTGCTGTGCTTGTCTGCAGTGGAGGTGGCAAAGGTTGGCCATACTGTATTATCTGGATACGTGGAGATGCCAGAGTACGTAAGAAAGTTAAATGGAGGGGGCGGGGGGCTAAAAGGGAACTTTGCAGCTATAGGTAAGAGCGCAGGTTGTGGATGCTGTAGCTGAAATCTAGGCAATGATTTCCCCAACCCTGTATTTGACTGCTTTGAGCTTTTCTCCTAAATTTTTTTTCAGTTTGGGGTTTTTTTTTTCCCCCCTTTTCGACTACCAAAATTCACAGCTGGCTTTTTAGACGTGCCTCCACATTCACAAATGATTGCAATAGCAGCTCTGGGCTTACGTCCCAGTGCAGCAAAGGGGGAGGAAAGACCTTTCTCCTTCAGAGAGGGTACACCCACCCTTCCCATTTACAGTATCAGCTCCTCTGCTGCTTCGTGTTTTGTAGCAAAGTCTGACTTCGCTACAAAACACGATGATTTTTTTTCCTTCTCTTTAAGTAGCAGGGCTGTTTTGGGCAGGGTAGGGCTGGGTGTAGGCATAGCAAAGTAGGAGGCTGCCCAGGGCATCATCCTGCCAGGGCAGCAAGGTGGCTGTGCCCTGCGCTTTCCCTATGGCAGAGCCCTGGGAAGCCAAGAGAGCAGCAGTCACTGCTGATGCTGAGGGACAGGCTGTGGTACGCGGGGTGATGCATGTACTGCTTTTTCCTTCCAATTAGTGGATGTCTCTTGCTCCAGGCCCAGAGACAGAAAAGGTGCAACAAGCCCAACTGTGTGACTCTGTCCCAGCTCTGCCTCTCCCTTCCCGGGACAGGTACATCCACCTCTGCCTTGGGCCAGTGATGTTGTTTGGCTGATACTGCTGGGGAGCCCTGAGCCAGCTTTACTGACCCACCAGAAAGACTGCAGCCTTCCCACAGCTGACTACCCCGAATTTCCTCAGTATGTTAAAACAAGAGTTAAGGCTGGGCAAGAAGAAGTTTTGACTTGGGGTAGGTAGGAGCGTAAATTCAGCCTGTTGGGAAGGAGGGGGCAAGGAGAGCTGCTAAGCTCAGGCTGCTCTTTGCTGCTGAGCCAGCTCACCTGAGTGCAGAGCTGCCTCCCCCAGGCTGGTAGCAAATCTTTGTACACACCTGCACAGCCAAAGAAACAGAAATGCTAGTACATTTTTATCAGCTGCCATTTAGTCCACTCAAATAATGAGCAGTGTGAACCCTGCAGCACAGGTGACAGGCAGTGGAAGTCCTTGGAGGGTTTGTACTCGAGCTGGCTTGGGCTGGGACACTGCACACGCAGCTCCTGTCCCCTTCCCTTCCCTTCCCTTCCCTTCCCTTCCCTTCCCTTCCCTTCCCTTCCCTTCCC
>VFFE01005856.1:2963-44241 GCA_008921705.1 Burhinus oedicnemus
GTGGGGGGGGGGGGAAATGCGTTTTTCGCGTGGCTGTGTGTGCGTGTGCAAGCGCGGAGCTCGCCCGTGGGGCTCTCCGTGAAACGTAACGGTGCCTTTGAAAATGCCTCATCTGTGCGCGTTCCGTAGTGGGTTTTTCCACCCCGCCAGTAGTAATGCTGATTTAAAATGAGCTGCGCTTAAGTTTGTGTCAGCTCTTTTACGAAAAAGTGCCGGTTTATAGCTGTAAACCTGAGCAGATGTATACAATAGCGCATCTCCTGCCTCCCTGTTGGTCCAGATCCACGCTGGAAAAGGTTTGTTGCTCCCAGGATAACAGCTCTATTTGGGAAAACGTAGCGTGCTAAAAAAAAAAAAAAGTAAAATAATCTTCATTTAGGTTTTTAATACAATCATTCTTACTCAAAACTGCCACATAAGGCACGGCAGATACTGCACATTGTTTTACTTGACAGATGTGGAAAATAATGCAAGTTTTATTCTTTTGTACTCATCTCCTGCATGGAATCTTCAAAGGGTGAGTGCAGTTGGCAAAAGAAGAACAGTAGTGATTCAAAGTAGCCTTTTTATTTATTTATTTATTTAAATCTTGGGCCTAAAATAAATTTGTTTTTAAAGTTTGGAAGTGTTCAGCACCTTTTGGATATTTTCTTCGCAGAAGTTCCCAGTAAAGAAGGTAACGATTAGATACCTCTGGCTGGTGAGCTGTAGTACTCTGTAGAGCACGAAATGGAAATTAGCAAATTGACACACAAACCAGCTTCAAATTTTACTTTTTTTTTTTTTTTCAGTCCGGCATTTGTTCTTGAACTTCATTTTAAAAGGATGCTTTGTTCGGCTTTGTCTTAATTTAAGTATAGAGATTTATTCTTGAGATTAAAGATTGGAACAATGGGAAGCTATTGCAGCTTATATACTTACAATCTTATTGAAAGTCAACTTTAAAGTATTTAATACAGCTATTCAAGTATCCTCTTACATTTGTTTTACGCTGGTTAGTTGTAATTTCTTTCTGTAACGTGGATTGTTATAAAGCTTGTAAAAAATGCTTATTATCTTTATGTATAATTCAGTCTCGTGAACAAATTGGATTTTTTTCCATGAGTGAACTATAAGATGAAATTTAATGTTCTGACCTTTCTTATGCTAGTTTACTGAAAATAGTGCGATTTGGCTTTTGTGAAAACCCAAGCGTATTTTTGTTGTTGGTTTAACGTGTTGTTTTATATTGTAGCTTTTAAATACGAAAAAATAACATTAGACGTGTAATTTTCACGCTGCTACTTAATTTATGCAGACGCTAGAGTTCTTGCTGGGTAAAAGAAAAAGTTAGATTTTTTTTTTTTCCCAGGGAGCTTTGATGGCTAGCATTCTTGTTAATGACCGTCATTTCTCTAGCAGGAAGATGTTTTCATTTGTCTTTACTTTTCAGTGCAGGGCAATTACGCTGCTCTGCGTTGCACACTCGGCGTAGTTCCTATCGCAAAAGAATGACAGGGCTTGGAACAGGACTGCAATTTGAAGCAGGTGTTGTGTTTTACTGTTATGCAAAATAACACTAAAATATAATTGTAAGGGAAATTAAGGAAACAGCTGCAAACTTGATACGGTAACCGCTACGTTACGATCCGCGAGCAGTTGTTGCCTGTGTCTGACGTCACTTCTAACACAGCAGAGATTTGGTTTAGTAAAGCTCACCTTGCCTAGCTAAAAAGTAAAGGTACTGAACAAAATTGGTCCTGTTTTACCTCAAACCAGGACATTACTCCTGAAACTATCGTGCTTATTCTTAACGAGAGAGGATTGGTGCAAAGACCAGACCATAACCGTGGTTACGGAGATGTACTGTCTCACTAGCGAGTCGGTTTTTAAATGGGAACTTTATGGTTTACTTTCATCTTCTTTTTTTCTCCCCCCCCCTCCCCGCCCCCCAATGATCAAGAAGATGAAGGATAGAACCCAATTAGTGGAATGAAGGTTGCAGAATGTCTTAACCCAACTAACATATGGAAGCCTACATAGGCCTGAGGTTGTAAAATAGTAAAATAAATGGCCTATAGCAGGCCATCTGCCATTTGCGGGGCATTTTTATCGTTCTTCATGCCAAACTGGAAATTAGTCTTTGTATTAAAAATATATTTTGAATACAAATCAAAGATTCCAAATGTTTAATGTTACACATGGCAAACACATTTCTGTCTGGGAGCTAGGAGAAGTCCAGGAAAATCACACTGGAAAAATATTGCTTAGTTTGATGCTCAGGGCTCAAGTCATTCTCTTCTCTTTCTTATCTCTTTGTCTTTCCAGTAAGCACTGATTTACTTCTGTAAATTACACACCAGGTAGGAAAAATCCACCATTGCGTGTGGCGACTAAAAGGGGAGGGAATCAACTGATGCAAAGTGTCATGGTTTCACGTGAATCCTTGCAGCTAGGATAGCGTGCCCCGGCTGAGGCTCTCCCTCGTAAACAGGGCTCTTGAAGAGTTGCTCATCTCGAAAGTATTCTTCAAACATCAGCTGATCAATTTTCACAAAGTCCCTCTGAAAGGAAGGCAGCTGAGGTATCCTCAGTTTATCGATTGAAGAGATTGAAGCTCAGATCGCGTGCAGGGAACTCAGCAGAGATGGGGTTTGGGAAGTTTTGGGGCTATTGGCTTACACTTACGTTATAGAATGCTTCCAGTCTTAATGCAAAATATGTTTAAGAGCACTTTGAAGAAGTGAAAGATAGGGATGCCTAGAGAGGGAAGAGCGTATCTCTTTCATCTTACGCAGAAATATTTATGCAGAAAATCGCACTTAAATCTGTCAGATAAATCATTACTTGCTATCTGGTGATGAATCCAAACCAGTTTCATTGCTAGAGCACTGTAACGTGGATATTTTGTTAACTTGATACTGGCCTTTCTCTGGACACAGAAATACTTTGATTCAAAGGTATTTGGGTGTACCTTTTGCTATGCAATTGTGAAATTTTCTGCTTTGCGTCAGCTGCTCATGAGTCTCTCAGATGTAACTTATTTTGTAAAGCTAAAACAGGGCCTTGAAAACAAGTGTGCGGATTTGTGGAAAGCCGTTTGTCCTTCAGGAAACTGGGTCCACTTGTTAATTTTCATGGTTGCAATTAGCACAAGATGTTGTTTAAAATAAAGAATAGTAAATGTGGAGTATTTAACTGAAGCTTTCAACACAGATTTCCCCCCCCCAAAGATAAAGCCTTACTTTAAGCATTCATCCTTTGGATGTGTTTAATGATGATGGAGTTAAATGATGAGGTAATTAAAGAAAAAATGTGAATAGTAATGCTTAGAGAGCTGGGCGATGGGTACGTCAAAAATACAGAAAAAGAGGTTTGAATGGAAATCAGGAGAGGATAGAGTAATGTGTCTGGGTGTGTTTACATCTCCTTCGAGCTGATGGCAGTGCGTGCTGTCTTTCTGTCCTGGCAGAGGTCCGAGGAGTTGATGAGGAGCTGCTGGGAGTCGGGAGCTGCCTGGAACACGATGCCCAACCCCGCTCCTGGCCTTGGGAAGTTGTGAGCTGCTCATGTCCATAAGGAGGAAGGATGGCTCATGGAATTCCTTCACAAGGCAAAGTTACCATAACGGTGGATGAATACAGCTCCAACCCGACGCAGGCCTTCACCCACTACAACATCAATCAGAGCAGGTTCCAGCCTCCGCACGTGCATATGTGAGTATTCCTGACGTCGCCCGCCCGTGTGCCTGCCTGTGTGCCTGCGTGTGCCTTGGAACTGAGCGCCGCTGCTGAAGGAGCGGGTTGAGAACTGGAGAAATTGGTTAGTCCCCTTAGCTGATAGGCAACGAGGCGGTTATCGAACTTCTCAGCCGGCGGCTTTGGGAAGCGCTGCTCCGTCATCTCCTGGAGATGACCCTTGGCTGCCCCATGCCCAGCGCCACCCGCTTGGGGAAACTTGCCCCAACGGTGACTTAGCGGGGTACATCTCCCGAAACTTGTCACTTTACTGATGTCACTTAGCTCGCCTGAGGGACCCATCGCTTGAAAATTGAAGCTCCCTTCCCCCAGCCCTTACACTCAGCTGCGAAATAGGCCTAATTGGGACTAATTGTGTCCCCCCCCATCACTGCCGCCTTTGTGCTGCGGTTGCGGGTGGGACGTGTGCCGCACGCCGCCTTCCGCTCGCAACCCCCAGCGCAAAGGGGTGGGGGGCTGCCCAGTGGTTCCTCCCAAGAAACACAAATACCACCTTAAAAACGACGTCCCTGGCCCGAACTTAAAACCCCCAAAAGCGCGGGAAGTGGGGAGCCGAAGGCTCCTTCCCTCACCTCGTTATTCCTGGGGACTGGATGACCCGCGGGATGGTTCTGCGGCGCAGCGCGGGGGCACAATGCTTTGCGTTAAGAGCTAAGTACCGGGTTTAACTCTGAATTTCCTTCCCATTGTTTAGTTAAGTTTGATCTTTATCGGTTATTTCTGTGAGGGTTCTTTTTCTTTTAACGCTAATAGACTGAAAAGCACGTGGGACTAAAACAAAGACGACATCTCTTGACCTCCTGCGCGCCATTGTTAGTCAGGATTTTGAAGGATGTCAGACTATTGAATTTGATAAGGCTTTTGCATAATAAGGGGGGAAAAGTTGTGTGGTACTTTATTGTATTTTTGTTATGTAGAAGCCTGCCGGAAGAGTCACAATGTAGGAGTTCAGCACCTCCTAATAGGATTTCGTGTGGTTACGATCTTCCTAAAGGCTTCCTAAAGGCAGCCGCAGGAAGGATGCTGAAGAGTGTCCGTCGCGCGTGTGACTTCGCAAGGTGGAAAAAGTTTTGGTTAATGACATTTGGTTTATTACGACCGCGATGGTGTAAGCCTTCTTGTAGAAACGTTTCCATTTCTGGATTCGCTTTTCAGACCTTTTTGTCAGCCGGTCTGTGTCGCGGGGTTTGCAGTGCGGGCTGCAGTCCTGCCTGGCGTTCCGAACGGGCCAGGACAAAGGAAGGAACTGCAGAGAGCGGTTGTGAAGAGCCCCTTATTGACCCGGATTTCAGGGGGATTTTAGGACCAACTAAGTGTGGCCTTCAATGCTGGAAAAATTGGCCATGCTTTGTTTCAAAAAATCCCATACGGCTACTTCGCCGCTAATTTGTGTAACGATATTGACTTGACAGATGTCTTAAAGTGTATTTTACTTGTTGGGAGAAATTGTGTAATTGAAATAAATACTGAAACTAGAAAGTACGATATAGTGGTAGTATTTGAAAAGCTTTTTAACTGAAGTACTGCAGCTTGCTTAAAATCAGTAATTTGGTTTCAAGGAAGGGTGTGGCGTACTAAAAGGGAGATAAAAAATTTAGAAAAATTGGAAGGGGATTGATTAGGCTCAGATTTACAATGGAAGGGAAGAAAGCTACGTTGCAGTGCAGGAGGTCTGTTCAGGTGGAGGTCTGGATGGCAAATGATGGGTTTTAGAAAGCCTGTTGAGGAAAAAAACGAGACAGGCTCCTACCAGGTGTCCGGAGTTGTGGGTAGAGGAAAGCAAGGAGGTGAAGGTAGGACTATGGCTGTGGGTTTGTGTGGTGGTGAGACCCGTAGAGTTATTTCTGGGGAGGAGAGGCTAGATTGTGCGGTGGCTTCAGAAGGGGTCCTTATTTGCCTTCCCACTGTTTTGTAATGGAAGTGTTGTGCATATTTCTGAAACGGGATATCATCAAGCAAGAAACCTGGAGGGAAAATGGTAAAAGCAGTATTAACAAAGAAAACGTGATCTTTTTTTTACCCTGTTATATCTTTGCTAGGGCCACACTGCTGCAGCTGTCAGGATTGTTTGATTTGATTTGGTTTTACAGCCTGCTTTTTTTTTTTTTTGCTATCTTAAAGTAATGCATGCATTCTTTTGTTTTAAGAGGGAGTTTGAGGAAGTTTTATTCTTCTCTAGTGAAAAATTTAAAAAATCATGGGATGATGAGAAATGAACAAAGCAACACAGGAACTGAGCGATGTGGTGTGTATTTGAATAGCAGGGCAATATATTGTCACAGCGCCCTGCTGCATACCATAAATCAGTGGCTGGGTGCAGCCTAAGGAAATATTTCCTAAAGGAAATAATTTTTTTAAAAGCAATTTCGTAATGGATATGCATCTTCGAGTGCAGAGGTGAGAACTGGATTCTTGGTGTACACTGAGGCGTTTCTGGTCCTCGTAGCCTTTGGGCCCAACTCTCGCCTCGCGCAGAGTCGGCGGAGAGGCTGTGGAATATCACCAGCATAAACCTGGTAGTTAAGGTGTTACCCTGCCTGTGCCGTGGGACACGTCTCCCGCTTTCATTTTGTGCCTTTCACGTGACAGTGTCGTGTAGTTCGGTCAGCAGAGACACAGTTCTCTTCTATCATCTTTACATGTATTTTTACACCAGCACCTCTTAGGGAATCTGTCTAAGTGTACTATGAGGTAAATAACAGTGTATTAAAGCTCCCTTTGCTTGGGCTGGCTGTGACAGCAGTTTTGTCAGTTGCTGAAGCTCTGGTATAGTATGACTTTTCAATCAGTTTGTCCTGTCTTTATATTTTATTTCTCTAATAATTAATGTTTGAACAGGTGTTCTAAAGACCATTTGTACTGTACGATTATTTTGGATAAAGGGATATCACGTTAAATATTTTGTCATCTTGAAGGAATGCTCCCACCCACAGGTTTCACTTATTTTCTGAAGATGTTATAAAATGTCTGTATTTGAATGCTTTGTACAAGTCGTGTTTACTTTCAGTTAGTTTTAATTAACTGCATCACCTTAGTTCCCTGCTTTAAAGGGCAGCTGCAAAATAATAACAATTATAATATGCCTCCCTTTGCTTCTTAATGATTATTCTTCTTCTGAAAGTCTTCATGCTTTCCCATTTTTTGTCAGGAATTGTGACTTCAAGAGACAAATGCTTCTTGTTTCTTCGGTGTGGTGCTGCCAAGTACTATAAGGTTGGGTTTTTTTTTTTAAAAAAAAAAAGGAAAGAAAAGGCTTTTAAGTCTGTTTAGACCCTTGAGATGTTCTGTATGAGGCTGCGGTCAGTGGTGCCAACGATAGCAGTGGGCAGCAGTAGGATGCAGCCTGGGGACAGGATGGGCACCCGCGGGAGGAGCTGGCAGCAGGTATGCTTTGAGCTGCAGAAGGGCCTCAAAGCAGAGAGAGAAAATTTTTACTATTGTAAGCAAACAGGAAAAAAGTAAAAATGACTAAACTTAGAAGATAATTGAATTCATCAGGTATATTTGTCATTTGCTTAGGTTGTTCTCTCTTTTTTTGTGAGACTTTGTTTCTTTGAACTCTGCAGCTCTACAGCAGCCACCACAGTGGATCTTTAAAGCATTTTAATTATCAGGAATTACTGAGGCTCAGTTTTGTGGAACCTTCCTGTCTTGCCCATTTTTATTTTTTTCCTCAGACCAATGGAAAGGAGCTGAGAAGCAAATGGGACAAATCCAAATGGAAAATTGTTTTCTTAGGATTTAACCAGAGCAAAAAAATCTTCCTGTTTGGATACAACACCCTGTTTATTTTCAGGGAAGAAAAAGGGGAGAGCGAAATAAACTTTGTGTATCTGTTGTGGAAAATGCCCGTTTGGGCAGGCCCAGCTGGTCAGGGCAAGGGGGTTTATTGGCGATAAACTAGCTGTAGCCCGAGCCGCTGCAGGCTGAGCCTTTTAGAGGAGTTCATTAGTTTTTCCTCCGCTCTCACCTCAGTGGCTTGGTGGCTTGTTTTTACGACACTTGGAGTACACGTTAAAACGCTGGTATGGTTTAAACTCAGGAGTAGGGGAACCAGAAAGATAGAAGTTCCCGTGTCAGAGCAAAAGTCTTCAAAATGAGTTTATTCTTACCTGGAGATACATTGAACAATCTGTAACTATATAATTTTACTGCCTTTTCTGTACTGGAGTAATTCCCCATGTGAATATTCTTATTTTAAAACAAAGAGTATAAACAGCGTTTTATATCAGTAGAAACATATATGTATAGTTGAATAAAGTATTTAAGTGTATGAGTATGTGTAAATGTGGATATATAATAATAATAGTAATATAAAAATATAGCTGTATAATCATAGAAGGAAAAACTTTCAACTGTGACGAAGCCTTAAATTGTTAAAACCCAGGGATCTTATTAGACTACTAACCTTGAGAAATAGGATCGTGCGTATTTTTTTTTTTCTTGGGGAAACCATTCTGCATTTAATGGGCTTTATAAACTCTCGCTGAGATTAGTGGGAAATCATGCATTTGATCTGCAACATTCTCAACTTTTATTTCATATAAGGTGTGCGATATTTAGGGGGAGGGGGAAGGAGTTGGCATTAGTAGAATATGGACTCATTTGACATTTGCAGACTAGTGGAATTCGTACATGTAATAACATTGGTTGAGAGAATACAGAGATTCAGACTTAAGCTGGTTAGCTATAGCTGGTGTGACTGGGCAGGCGATTTCAGTTGATACTGATGTGATAGAGGATCATAGTTTTGGTGGAAATTGTTGCTCTGTCCATTAATAACAATTCCTACAAAAGCATGCATAGCTCATGACCACTTAAGTTCCTTTTGACTACCTATTTTTCTAAATAAATTGAAAAAAACACTACTCCCGGAAAAAATGAAGTTACATTTAAGCTCTGATCGTGAAAACAGGAGTAGTTAAAACTTGAGCCTTACTTCTGGACACAGGGATTTTTACTGGGACCATGGCTCGCAGTCAGTTTACGCCTGCGCGGTTTTAGTTGCCTTTCCCTCGCTGGTCCCTCAGTGGCATGGGTGGCTACTGAAACGCAGCAGTTTACAACCTGGTGTGTTAAGTAAAACCAACCTGTGTTTCCTAAGCCAAGAGAGGTAGCCCTTGGGCAGCTGCCCCGAAGCAGCTGAGCGGCGCGGGGATTCCAGCAGAAAGGCAGGAGGATAACAGCTGTAGGTGAGAATCCTTACAGCTGTCCCAAAATAAATAGTCCCCACTCCAGAAGAGGGCCGTTAACGGCTTGCAATTTCTGATTCTCCTGCAACAGAACAATGGAAGACAAGTTGCAAAGATGCTAATTTTAACTGTCATCAAGTGTTTTACTGGAGCGCGTGCGTACGTCTGTGTGAGTTTAAATAATGGAAGATTTCTACTGATCTTTGTGATGTTGAGTTACTGATTTTGCAAAATCTAAGCATAAAATAAGTTCTAAACTTAAATTTTACGCGCAAAATGAGAATAAAAACTTTTCCATGAAGATAAATTTATATTTCAAGCATTTTGAGGTGCTTGAGTGGAGCATGCTGAAAGTGCAGTGTTCATGCAGTAGTGATACATGGCTTGGATTGCAGTTTTGTAATTAAAACTCTAGATTTAGGCCCCTAATATTGTGTTTATGCAGTGTAGTCACGTTATGCTAAACTCACGCAAAAATCATTAAGTTTCTGACCTCTCTTTTTGTCATTGTAAAAAGGAATAAAACCAACCTACCTTTAAAAAAAATGTTCGGACATCCCTGGAAGACTGATGCTGTAAAAGTGCCAATATTATTATTATTATAATAAATGTAGAACAGGTTTTTGACATAATTCTTTGTCACCATCGCCCTGTTAGCTACTGTATTTCCAGATTGCCGTGGCCTAAGATGGAAGCCAGGTCTGGTTTAAATTGGTGGTAAAACCCTTTACCTCTAGTGCCGGAGCAGTCTCCTCCATACCTGTCAAAATCCGTCAGTCAGTCCCTCGGTGCGAGGCGTGGGCCTTGGGCAATTACCGCTGGATGTCTGAATGTAAAAGCGGTGCCTGGAGGTTACTTGGAGGGCTGGAAGTTCCTTGACACGCAAACTTCAACGCTGAACCTGCCGCTCCTCGTTCCTGCCCCTGTGCCACAGGCTTTGCAGTAGTGTTGGCAGAGTCTTTCGCGAGGCTGCTGTACAGGTCACACTGCTGAAACGGTCGAGGTTAAAATGTCCATTCAGGGGTGGTTGGGTTGGGTTTTTTTCCAATGAGTTTCTTGGTGTAGCCTCACCAGTAGTGGGTTACAGGGGTGGCCGGCACAGGTGAGAGGGCAGTGAGCTTATGGATCAGCCAAGAGGCAAGGACAGGAGGAGGTGGACATTTCTTCACCTTGTTTCTCCATTGACAAAATTGTGCTGTTAAAACACCACCTTGTAGAGTCAGTCTGGCCCCTGTGGGTAAACCCTGAGAGGGAGAAGGAAAGAAAACTATTTGGTTTTTATGCACATGTATGTTAATGTTCTTTTATGCTGTATTGATCATGTAAAGGAGCTTTCAGGTAACGAGTACTTTAATTGTAAGGTCCCATTTCAGTAGCTGAGCACTATAAATGGCAATTCTCATTACATGATCTGATTCGGCATGATGGTTTTACCTGTGTAGTTCCTTTAGTGGTCGGTCATACTGAGTAGCGGTTGAGTTACGGTTCCTATGTAGAATATACAGCGTGTTCTTATCTCAACGGGAGGCGCGTGATGGGCTGTGAGCAGGAATGCTCTCGGCAGCAGTGGTCCCTACCACAGCGTCTTGTGCTGGAGGGAGACCGCTCGCTGAGGGGCTTCTTTGCTGTGAATTAGTTAGATGGAAAAAGGGATATACGTTACAGTAGGATGTTGTACTGTCACTGGAAGCTTGTCATTTCTTTTTTTAAAATAGCAGGACAGTAGGGATATTGTTGTGGAAGCAGCAGATCCTTGATTTTGTTTCACGCTCGAAGGGTGAGAGCGCAATCTATCCTGTGAAAGGACTTCTCGAGCATAGATTTCCAAAGGGGGAGTTAAGACAGGCCCCACAGCGCAAATCCCATGGTGGAGTTCTTGGCCGGTGGTTTTCTCCTAGCGGCAGAATGGGACTGGTCTTCCCTGCCAGCAGCGGTGAGAGAGCTTCCCTCCTGTGACACATGGCTATTCCGAGCCCAAGGCAAGTGCTGCACCTACCTACCACCCATCTTGTTATTTGATTTTACAAATCCTTGTTTGAATATCTCGTTGGACAAGTAAGCTAAAAGAAAGCCCTGTAAACAATGTGGATTTAGAGGTCTATGTTAAATTACTATATGCAGCTTACTTATGTTTGATGCAGGACTAATTTGGACGTGCTGAAGTGTTGGTGACAAACATCGATTCTGTACTGAATGTTGCATGGTAACTTTTTGAGTTTACATTTCCAATCTTGAGCTATCAGAGGCAGCTTAATTTTCGAGTCAGTTGCCTGGTGTGGGTATCTACGGAAAAATTTAGAAGCGGAGGGCCAGCGTGTCATCTTCCCTAAAGAGCACCTGACGAGTTTTGTTTTGAATTCTGTAAAACGTCATGGCATAACTTGAGAAAATAAATGTGCTTAGACAGTGAGGCAGGGGAGATTTCTTTAAAACATGCTATAAAGTTACTTCTTTGAAGAGACAGTGAAGTTTGGCGTAGGGGTTGGTTACCTGCATTGCCCCAAGCGATGGGTGCTAGCACAGAAAGTGGAGTGCCAGGGTGGGGTAGGAAGTCCCATCGGTCTTGCATGGTAAAATCATTCATCTCTTAATTCATGCTAAGTTTTTCCAAGTCCCTGGAAAGGATTCCAGCAAATTGTGAGCTTTGGTCCTTGAAGCAATGGCTTCTTGTTTCCAGTGGTTTGAATCATATTTGGCATATGCATTTGTAGATTCATGAACTTCATCATGATTGTTTCTGCTTGCAGAAGGCCCGATACTGGCTGTCTGGTCTTCTCTGTCATGTGCACACGCAGAGCAGGGCAAAATAGTGGAAGGGGGTAAGCGAGTCTGCATATGTACCTGCACATATTTCATAGCAGATATAAAGAGCTTGCTGTTCGATGGGATTTGGAAATTCAGGTCTTGCCCATTTATTTTAAGTTTTGATGTGGGCCATTAAGATTGCAATTTTTAGGTCTTATTTATTGCAGAGAGCAAGTTTTGTGATACTGTGTTTGGTTGTTTTAATTATAAAATGAGGAAGCTGTGGCCAAAATGTGTATGTGTTTAAAACGCTGAAGTCGCAACAATTCTATCGGTAGTGAATGTGATTAGGCTTCATTTAATGATTTTTATTTTGATGCCTTTTTCAAACGAAAAGACAGCGTGTGAGAATCTTGTACCCAGTAACACGTGTAGTACTGGTAGCACGCCTGGAGCAGTACCAGGTGGTTAGAGCGGAAAGCCGCAAGGCTGGATTCCAAACAATAAACTTCACGTACCTGGAGTTGCAGTCATTTTATTTCTCTCCTGAAGAGTTGACCATAAAGCTTGGTCTTAACCTCCATAAACCCGGAGATTTCTCCCAGCACATCAGCTGTGTGTATGCTGCAGGATCTGCTGCGTGAAGGTTGGCCGAAACAAAATGCTGGTGGATGAGCATTGGTGTTGCGTGCTGCTGCTGAAGCTTTCAGGGTGGGGGTAGAGAGGATGGCTAGAGAGCAAGTCAACCCGTAATCCCCAAATACAGTCAGCCTCTTCATAACACCGATGGATCAAGCCCATGTTATTCCTTTCTCTTCTCTTGTAGATCGGAATGCTGTCAACAGACTTCACTTGTGTAGTCTCCACTGGCAGGGAAACACTTGCCCCTATTTTTGTACATCCTGTTTTATGATGGGCATATTTTCTAAATTCAAATCATTATCTTGAAGGGAGAGACAAACAAAAAAACCCCAACTCTCTTGTGTTTTTACCAAAAGATTATTTAAATAATTGTGCCGTGTGGTGTCTTGCAAGATTTGTTTTGGTCACAGGTTGTGGATTTCATATTCCCAGCCCCTCTTCCCCGTGTGCTGCTTGGCATTCGGGCTACAGAGATTCCACTGGATGTTGACAAGGGAAAAACAATACTGGAGGCTTCCTCGCAGCAGAGTCCCCACTTACTGTACTGGGCATTAACTTATATCCAGCGCATTAGACTTAAAAGCACACAGCCATTAAGTGTAGCACTCCCTTCCCAGGAGGGCAGCAGATGGAGAGAGAATGGGGGAGGGAAGGAGGAAGGAGTACGATAGAGGGACTTTATCTGATATATTTGTAAGGCAGGAAACTTGCTATTTACCACGTTTACAATTTCTCTGGTATAAAGGATTGAGTGTAGTGACTGGGAGCATCAGGGTCAGCGTAGTACTCCTATATGTTTAGCTATTGTATCAGTTTCTGGGAAGAAGAAGGTGCTAGTCCAGTATATGTTCCCTCGTGCTCCTTTTATATAGGGAGCACAAAGAAAAAAGTCATTACTTTTTAATTACTCTAGGCTTCTTTGTTTCTTAAAGCACATTCACTTTTGGCCAGCAGTGGCAATTATCAAAGGGTTATTTTCTTTCCTGTGAATAGTGAAGTGGTAGTTTTGGGGAAAATCATTGTTCAGAATTAAAATTTCATGTAGTCCAGCATATTTAATAAATAGGAGCCTTGCCCTGTACTTGTTAAATGCAGTGATTAGTGACACTCTTATTGCTTCCAGTGGGACAGGACCAGTCACTTAGAGATGCCAGATTAAGTGGCTCCCTCAATTTTAAGCGATGATTCTTTCAGGGACTTCTTTTCTCTGGTTGTTAACGATGTACATATAAGATTATGATAATTAACAGATATTAAAGAAGGGGGAAACTTCATCTTTATGGTTTGTTTATTTTGTAGATTTCAAGTCATCCAGGCATTCACTTTTCCTCCCTATGGAAAGGAGTGAATAAATTAAAACTAAATAAATACGTAATTATACATTAAAAAATTGTATAGAACTCGGGTGTAATCTTTGAAATTACTTGAATTTCTTTTTATAAATTGTTTTCATTTTGATTATATTTCTCTTGACATTAGTTTGATTTTTCTGTCGTCTTTTATTTGTTAAACAGTGATGTTCGCAGCTTTGAAAGGAAGGCATGTTTAGAAGAAGAACAAATTTTGTTCTTCTATCGTTGTTCTATACCTTGAAAGTTTCCACTTAGGACATGCTCTTTGGGTTACTGAGGGAGAGTTATGACTCATGTTGCAACTCCTTAGATCTTCTGGAGGGTATTTTAATTGTTTGCACAAAGTTGTTCGGCCTTTTTTCTGCTAGAAATGTTGTCAGTATAATGAGGCTGCGCAGATCAAATACTGTAACATGAGTTTCAGACACCCTCTGAGAATTAAAATGATGATGATAATCCTCTAGGGGTGGTATATGATTTTTTTTTTTTTTTTCCCCTTTTTTGCGCTGTGACCTTTGGTGGTGTTCTGCTCGGCTACTTTGCATTGCTGCTTTGCGAGAGTGCCGCCGTGTTAATGGAAGGATCACACATACTGTTCTTCTCAGAACCTGCTGCATCATCTCGGCATCAAAATGAAGACCTTTAACTCTTGGAGTTTTCATCATTTGTTGTTAGTTATCTTTTACCATAAATTCTATGCTGTGAAGAAAACAGGTTGTTTTTAAAATGTATGTAAGTAGAGTAAAGCCTTCATTTTCTCTGAGCCAGAGGAGAAAGGAGATCTTGGTATCAATTTCGAGGAATTTAAATGGTCTGTGTTTAGGGGAATTTTGTTTTGTTTTCAGGCTCATTCATTTTAGATATCATTAATACAAAGCATATATTCCTGAGAAGAATCCTCGCTTTCAGTCTAGATTGGCAAGAATAATATTAATTTAAGCTGAAAATTAACTTTGGATCACCTGGCTTCCTTGAGAGTCTGTTCATGCCGTCATTTATTACTCTGATGCGCAAAAGTCGTTATTTTCAGTCAGTATTTCTCTTAGGTTTTAAGACATCATTCTACAGAATGGGAAAGACCTTTTATGAATCATTTTATGCGGTGCAGAGTAAAAGGTATAAACTGAAACGGAGTCAGGAAGTTGGTAGAGGGTTTTTTTGATTAATTAGTTCAAATTAAATGGGGGTCTACAGAAGATTTGGTACAACAAGTGGCAATTTTCTGGATATCTAGTTATAAAGAGGCAATGCAATTTCTTCAGGGTTCAGACACTTGTCCAATAAAATGCAAGAGGAATGTACTGGAGGTGACTAATACAAAATAAATGGAAGATGAGAAATGGATAAATGACCTCAAATGCCCAGACATAACCAGAAATAAGATGTTGGCCTAAAGTATAGCTCTTAGCACACCTTGCACCTGCAGCCGTATTTCATTTGTTACGATTTTACTGTCTGCATATGTGTTTAAAGGCAATCTCGTTCTAGCATGAAGCGTAGCAGTAATAGATGGCACGTTACTGCCGCAGCAGTCACGTCGGAGTCCGTCTTTCAGGTTTGTATGTGTTTTATCATTTTTCCTAACAAAAGCTTTTTTTTTTTTAGATTTTGAGCTTCCGGAGTTATGCCTTGTAGTTGTTCACAAGGGAATCTGGCAAACGCTGACCAAGAGGTTGTACGTTAACGCACTGAGGCAAGGTCATTTGAACCTCTCGGTGCTGTGCCCAGAACCTAGTGGCTTGAAAGGCACACTTAGTCTTTTTTTTTTTTTTTTTTTTTTTTTTTTTTTTTTAAATTCTTTATATTTTTTCTTCTGTTGGGCTTAGTGCGCTTGTGAGCAGTGTCAGACAGTGCACTGGGAACAAATTCCCTTTCTCCACGTGTGCAGGCAGAGCTGTTGTCGTTACTGTTAGAGCTTCCCTCGTAAGTTCCCCACAAATGACGGTCGTCTCTCACCTGTAGGGACTTTGCGTGGAACCGGGAGGGTAGGTTAGTCCCTGCCTCCATCCAAACTAGAGCTTCTTCAGAGAACACCAGTTTCCGTGGTGTTACATAGACGTCTTTATAGCAACTAAAGCAGTGTCCTTTGCGGGGTTTTTTAAGGCACTAAACAGCTCCCGGGGGGTAGAACTTCTGTTTGTTTAGGGTCAGGTTAGACAATGAGCTCTAAATGAAAAATCAGGAATCCTGCTATCTATCCTGAGTCATTTAATCTTAAACTATACACTGTGCGTTTGTAGGGTGTGAACGGTGCTGACAAGCATGTTCAAAGAATTTAAGGATTTTTTTTTCTTCTATTTTTCAAGCAGAAAAAGGCAGAGAACTGAGAGTTAAAACGTTGACTCGCTGATGGTATAACTTAAGTATGTCATGTATCAGCCACATGGGTGGCTGCTGGAGTTTCCATCCTCAGCCTTCGGATTTTAGCACCCTGCTGAAGGCCGTTATCCTGCAGAAAGAACATTGAACGGCACATGAAAACGTTTCCTGAACTGCCTTAGTTTGCACTTCAGCATATTACTCTAAATGATAATCAGCTCTAGTTTACTTGACTACTGTGACTTGAAACAGCGACAGTCAGGAGCCGTGCTATACGGGTGGCTGTATCTCGGAGAAGTACGGTTAGGACGCTCGGAGTGGGCAATGACGCTTGTTAGCAGCAGTGCTTTGAGTGCTCGCATACTGAAGTTACATTAGGCAGCATTCAAACAAATGCTTTTAAATGTTTACCTAACTTTTGCAGTCATTTTTGGTCCAGTACTGTAGAAGGGTTTGTTACATGTGACTACAGTTGTGATCGCCTGTGTTCTCGGAGCATGGCGGAGTTGAGGTCTGTCTCCGTGAACATTATGTCATTACGTTCGTTGCCAATTTGTGGCGTTCGTTCTACAGTATCTCCTACTTGTAGGAGGCGTTGTGGCTACTGCATCAGTTGCAACTTGAGATTTTAGTGGTGTTGGTTCAATGGTTTTTGCAGATCTCATAACTGAAAGGGCTTTTTAAAAACAGGTGGGTGTAGTATTAAAGCAATGACTGCATTGCTTTAGCAGAAAACATTTTCTGTTTGTCTTACTGCTGCTGCTGCCTGTGTCATTGAAATAAAGTCTTCTGATCCATTACACAGCTACACTTCTGTTTTCTCCGAGGAGCCCTGTGACTGTATTTTGGACATGTCTTCTGCAGTGTGTGGTACAGCTGCCAGTGACCCGGCAGCTTAATCAAGTTAGGAGTTCAACTGTACAAAGAAAAAAGCCCCTTATTCATTAACCCCCGTGTATCTTTTGGTAATTAGTAAAGGTGGTACGTGTAATTACAAAAAAGACTTGAAGGTAAATTGAGACATTTCAGTAGGTATTTCCCCCACTGTGAGAATCTGGCTTTGCGATGGCGTGGGGGGACACCAGTCCTCATGTGCAATTTAAACAGGTCTGGATTCTGCATTATAAATATGCACCGGATGCAGGGGAGAAAACCGGCACATTCTCGCAGGATGCTGTGAGGGCCAAGCAGAATCTCATTAGGGACAACTTCAAAGATCAGTTCCTCGTGTCCATAAAAACAAGTGTAAATTATCTTCTGTGAGCCTGCTGTTAGCAGTTGCACTGTTACATTATGCATGATTCTGGGCTGCACGTGGTATGAACAAACTGCACTATGTTTCATTAGTGTTTTTCATTTTTACGCGAAGCCTGGCACCTTTGCTATTTATTGGTCTTGTTTTGGCTAATGTACTGTTTGACTTAAAATCTCCTGTTACATTAGCTGTTAGCAGTGACACAATGTCTGAAAAGGACTTTTAAGGTTCTACAGCGCTTATGTTTTTACGGAGGAATAGCACATAGGCAACTCCCTGTATTGACAGGTTTACTTCCTTTCTCATTCTTCTGCTCCCTGCGCCTAGTAAGAAGGAGCTGCTCCTGACTCTCGGAGCGAATCCTGAAGGACCTTTCTGTGATGCTGCTCTACAGCACTTGACCTAAATGTTTATGGAAGTAGTAAGAGAGTAGAACTTCAATAACTTGTATTTTCACTGAGCTACATACCCCGTCATATGCATTTGAAAGGCCAGTTTGTAACTGTTGCTGGGAAAATGTTTTAAAATGGTGAAGCGCAACCTCTGTGCATGGAAGTTTTGTCGTAAGTTTCAGTGGGATCAAGATATTTTGAGTTTAAGTCTTCATTATTCTTGCAGAAACAAACAGTAAGATACTGTGGAATATTTTCCTAAACTGAGCTATATTGCTAAAAAGAGCAAAATACCTTTTCAAAATTTTTCCTTCTGCTATCTCTGCCTTTTTTTATATGGCTTAATGACTGATGAAGCCAAGGTAGGAAAGCATTCGCTTGCCCACCTAGTCAAGGTTCACCAGTGCCTTCAGATGTGATGTTACACTCCCAAACAGGTCAGCAATCTGACTTGCACCGTGGCTTCACAAGGAGCTGCAGTCTGGGGCTGCTTGAAGCTGCTCAAACTAACGTCCCTTGTAACATCCACCGTGGTTCGAGAGCTTAAGTCACTGCTTGTTAAATTCATGACAGTGGGTGCGTGAAGCTGTGGTTTTATGAGGGCTTTTTTGCCCCCGGTTTTTTTTGGGGTGGTGGTACTGCCAACTTGAACAGCCCTCGCTCCTTTGCTGCGCTGTTGTGTTCTCCCACGTGTGTCTGCGTTGTACGCGCAACATAAATGGGAATTCAGAATAATCCCCTGGAGTGAGAGGGAGAGAAACTCTGTGTAGCCCACCCAGTTCAGTTCTCCAGCCCTGTTCACCATCTGTCCCTGCGGACGGTGCTACTGGCCCAACAGGGCAGACTGGTGAAGGAGGAACCAGCCGCGGCGAGCGGGGACGGGGAGCTGCAGAGGCTGGCGCTGCTGCTGAAGGGCAAGGTTATCAAACGATATACCTGCACTGATTAGTCATGGGTTTGTGGCTAATGCATGGCTGACTTTGCAGTTCATTTGCAAAAGTACTTCACAAGACGTAGCTATGAAGTTGTTGGTTTATGTGTCTTGTGGTGTTGGAAGGTTTAGAGTTCAGCGTGTAGGCGAATTGCAAAGCTAGAATGAACCCACATGAGACTTTAGTGTAATTTCCAAACAAGGTGTAAAGAATTCCCTAGCGTTGTTGAAAGCTACAGGAATAATCTGAGGTAATTTCTCCATCCTGAAGGGCCTGAGTGTACCTTTTGGAGATCAGTGGGAATTTCAACTCTGACTTTTTGCAGGGCCAGGGTAGCGCTTCAGAGCATGTGGGGAATGCTGAGCTGCCAACTGTCCTGCCAGTGTTGCCGCAACGAGTGACGGCGCTGATGCAAGGATGGAAAAGACGGAGTACCACCACTCCGTTTTGAACTGTAGGATAGCACCTCTGGACCTTCCCTGGTAGTGAGGCCTCAGGGACGCTGTGGGTGGTCAGCACGGTCTCACTTCAATCTGAACTGAGTGGATGGGATGAATGAAGGATGGTCTTTGTCAGGTGGAGCCTTGGACAGGATGTTCTTCTGCCCTTGAAACCCCTTAGTCCTCATTTAGAGCTCCTACCTGTGGCTCCCCTGGAAGAAAGGGCAGTTAGTCCGAACAGAGGCCAAATCTATTTTAGTGAAGTTTGCTGGTATAGTTCTAACGTTAATCATGTTAACAGATCCACCTAATGAGGACACAGATTACGCTGGTAAAAACGCTTATGCTCTTGACAGCAAGCAGCAAGATGGAGAAAAACTATGGAAGCAAAAGACTTGCTCTTTCATGGGGTTTAGTTTTTTGTTTTGTTTCATATATACCGGATCTTTTACTGTTATAAAAACATTGCAAAAATAATTTTCACTAAGTGACATCATTTTCTAGTGCAGAGTTGTCTGAGTTTTAATAAAATTAAAAAACGTTGAGTTCTTTACTCTGGAAAACTCCCAGCCGCTTCAGCTGCCTTTTAAAATCTTATAAGCCAAAAAGCCTCCTTTAAATTTTTTTTTTTGCTCACCAGGTGTAGCAGGAGAATTTGACAGATCTTTTTATTTTCTGTGATAAAAAACCCAAAGGAATCAAAAAACCCCACGTGGTGTATATTTGTTTCTACATGTGTGTATGTATGTACATATACATATAGTTGGTGCTATACACATATACTTGGTGCTTACCTGTTTCCCAGAGAGAAGGTTTACATGCAGTAATAGCTTCACCGTTCTTGGGGAGCTTGCTTCCTTTTGACATTCCCTTGACTTCGATTTTTGAAGCCTGTAAAACCCCGAGGTGGTTTGTTATCTCGCCGAGGAGTGATCAGTTTCATTAGAAGTTCAAGACTGCGTTGGGAGGAAGTCTTCATTTGCCATCATTGTTTAGGTCTGGCTCTTTGTCTGACCATAGCAGACAATGTTTGAAAGGGCGATAAGATAAGAAGTGGCAGTGATAGCCATGCTGCGGGGTTACTGGAAGGGCATGAAACAGCGTCTGGCCATTGGACTTTAGAGGTCTGATTCTTAGTTGCAATGGGTGATTGAAATGTTCTTCTCATAGACTTGGCAGTTAATGTGGCATTCATGTCAGTGTGTCCCTCAGGAAAAAATGAAGTGGTTGTAGGAAAACAAAAAAGATAAAAGCAAAGTGTGTAAAACGGAGCAGAGCGTTTTTCATATACAGCATGGTCACTTGCTGCTTTTAAAGTTCAAATAAATACATGAGACCATGTGAGGATACAGTTTTCCAGAAAAATATATTAAAAAAAAAAAGGAGTAACAAGAAGATGTGGATGGTTAGGACTGAACCTGGGAAAGAAAGGTGTGAAGAAGGTTGTGAAATACAGCCCCTTAGCACAATAAAGAAACTCCAGTCAGGGCACTTGTTATCTCAATATATTAAAGTTAATTGCTTTTCTTTTTTTCTTTCTTCATTCGTTTCGTTTGTTTGCTTTTAATTTGTCTGTTTAGAAAGTCTGTTTCCCATCCAAGACTAATACTGTCTCTAACAAAAGGAGTCGTCTAGAAGTCGAATATACGATACAAGATCAAACTGTGTCTGGAAACGGAGAAAACTCTCATTAGACCAAAGAGCTTCTTATTTTTATCTGAATAGTAAGAAAAAAACCCCACTTAACATTTAGGAAAATTGCTGTGGTGATCCTTCTGCTGAAAGGAGCAGCCCACTGCCTTCGTTCCTGCCGTGCCCCAGTGTTCCTGTTGCTTCACTTGCGCTTGTACTGGTTGAGCTGAATCGGCATGTGGAGGGGCCACACAACTTCCAGGGTTAGTCCAAGCCAGCAGTCGTGCCGTGAGATGTAGGTCTAGGTCTGCCCAGCTGTCCTGTGAGTACTCCCTCCTTGGCTGTGATGCCTGGATGTGAAATCTTGACTTGTGGTACTGGCTCACGACAGTTGTTAGTGCAGCTGCACTGTGAATGGGATTGGGAAGCGGTTTGTCTGGAAACGAGGAGTCGTGAGGATATGACCAGCCACCTGTCTACAGGCTCCCAGTATAGGTTCTGGGTTAGTGGGAGAGGAAGAAGGCCTTTTTTCCCTTTTTCCTGACGAGTACTCGTGAAATGGCTCATGACTCCCTGACTTCTTAGGAGGGCCAGGTCTGCCCCTGTGTGTTCTACACTGTTACCCTGCAAATAGTGGCCTTTACCAGATCCGTGAAGGGAATGGATGGTAAAGGCAATCATCTTGATAGGCTTCCCAATACAAGTTCTTACCTCCCATGAGTCAGAACTTGGTGGGACACTCATGAAAGAGAGAATCACAGGCTGGGAACCACCAGGGAAAATCCAGGAGGAGACAACGGGTCTTCATGGTTAACAGTTTTCTCCGTTTTGCTCAGTGGTGTGAAAAATCACAGTCAACAGCACTTCCCTGCGCTTACTTCAGAATATGAAAGTGGCTGTGCGTTGTGTTATCCTCCGTGTGCAGCTCTGACATCTCGTTAAACTGGTGGCAGGCCATACTTAATGTCCCAGGGCTGAATTCCCTTTGTACCATACTGCAGTTGTCCCTCCGCATATAAGCGTGTACCCATCACGCTTGGATTGGAATTGCATTTTTGCCATCAGGCTGCGAACTGAAAAGTGAGTGGCACATGCCACGAGTCAGAGACCTCGTTAAATTCCTGCGAGGTTAGATTCCCTTCGGATAGTTGGCTTGTCTGAGTGGAGCGCAGCTAGGAATACCCCTGCGTGCCGAGGTCTCGGGGCTGATGGTACGTACACCTGGCAGGTCGCCTCACACTGCGGAATAGTTCAATGGCAAGTCTAATTCCGGCTGTTTCTCTGGGCATGGCTGTTTAGCAAAGGTCAAGGGCAGAGCGACTTGCTGGATCACGCTTGGCGTGTGTGCCCAGAGAGGGAGCGGTTTATGAGGAAGGGTATCGTGAGGCAGTGAATGTCATTGATCCGTATGGGAGTGCTTGTCAGCCCCTTTAATTAGCCGATTTACAAAAAAATACACACCTGGGCTTGTTAAACTAAGTCGTATTTGCTGCTATCTTGGTGACACACACGGTAAAGGGTGTACGAGCGTTGAATCATGGTGACAGCGAGGTATTACTTCAAGGAGAAATGGTCTCTGGGAGATTGTGATGTTCCAGACAAGACAATGTCATTTGTGTGGGCAGGATCAGCATAGCTTTTTGGAACTGCATGATGTTATCATCATCAGTTAAAGACAATCATTACTTAAAAAAAAAAAACCTAACACTTTATTTGACAAGGAGAGAAGTAGACGTGATCCTTGTTGCTATAGCTAATACCAATGGAAAAAAGCAAGTGCTAGAGATGCTTTCTTATGCAAAAATATTTGCTCCTGGAAAGCCCCTGAGCGTGTTACCGTTTGGTTTCTACAGCAGCCTTCAGACAAAACCATTCTTGAGGAAAAGTTCAGAGCAGTCGATTTTCCAGAAGGCAACTTGACCAGAGCCTATTAATTCTAGAAAAAGTCAGTTTTGCCCTTTAGGGGTGTAGTTAGTTGCAAGTCTTCACAGTCTGCAGAAGATGAAGGAGCTTGGGATTTTATAGGCCAGAGTAAACCAGTAGAGTAGAACTAGATGGAATAATCAGTTGCAGAAGGGATTTCTGGAACAGACTGAAGTATCTTGCCAGTTTTGCCCTTCAGGGCAGTATTCGTTATGAAACAGTCTGTAAGTCTGTTCTTGATTGCCAAAAAGTTTGGAGGGAGGAAGGAGGAGAAAGGTTGCAGGAAATTAGTCACTTTAGTCAAAGAACTAAGAATCTTAACTGCTAATTTTGTTTAATACAGATGACTGTTAAAAGTATTGATGTGAACAGAGTAGTTTCACTTAGCTCGCATTCCTGTACCATTACGGTCACTGTGAACTTTGACTCTACTGACTTCAGTAAGCACGAGCACAAGCCCTTCGTGCGGTCCAACTGGAAATTTCAGTGGCAACGCCAGAATGCAGAAATGTAAAGAAAACTGAAAACCAAATGGATCCAGATGTAAAGGAAGAAATGGTTAAGACAGCTGTTCCCAGGTTTTAACAGTTGTGGGTTGGGTTTTTTTTGTCTCCTTGAGCAACTTGGTGAATTAGCCCGTTTCCTTAGAAAATACCCTAATAGTTAGAAGCATGTCAAAGATAGTGGGAAAGTTTAGGCAATATCTTTTACAGAATGTTTAGTAATGATTTTTTTGTGAAAACTCATAGAACCTTTCTTTTTTTTTTGTTTGTTTGTTTGTTTTTTTTAAATTTGCGGTTCCCCATAGCCTTGTAGAGCTGTTGTGGAATTCTGTCGCAGTCTGTCCCTGGAAGGTATCTTCCTGCTCCATAGTGACAGGGAAGAGAAGTGGCATTTCATTTGCACTTTGAGAAAAATTACTGTGGATGGGTTGGTGGGTACAATTTTACACATACTCTTAGGCAGAGCAAAAATGGATTTGAGTGTTTAAAAAAACCCCAAAACAACCCACCCGAGTTAGTATAGCAGAGGATGAGCGCATCCTGATATTCCATATATTTATGTATTTTGGTTTTGCCAGTCTGTCAGTTTTACTGTGAATTTTCACATAGCTGAAGCTTTCCTTCGTTTTTTATTATCGGAATACATATTAAAAACATTTAAGATTCTTTTCCTTTTAAGTACCGAGAGGAGTATGAAGATGAAAACCAAGACTAAGTGTATCTCCATATAGGGAAACTGATTCAGATAGTTCCTACAGAAAAGGCTGTTCTGCAGCTGGTGCTCTGAAAATCCTCTTGGTGTGGACACTTACATTCTCTAGGCAAAGCGCTTAAGCTAAATCAGAAAACAGGGCTGTGCCTGATAAATAGACTCCCTGGGGAGTCATATAGGAAAAGCTATAGTACTTTTAATTGGCATAGACTTCGGAGTAACCTCCTCATGTTCTCAACCTTCAAGAAACCAGAAAATAAATAAAAACAATGAAAAAGATTCTTTTGCATAAAAAGAGGTGTGGAGTTTTGGTTTGGTGTTTGGTGGCCCACCACCCCCAGTTAATTTTTTTTGTTGTTTGGGTTGTTTTTTTTTTTAACTCGTGGTTTGGGGGATCTGAGCTATGATTTGTCTATCTTTAGCTTATTAATGACAAGTTTGGTGCAGTTAATCTCTGTGTGTGAGACCTTACGTACCACTGACTGTGTGAGCTTAAATGTTGCGTTTTTCAGTTTATGCCTTACCAGCACCCACCACAATAGGATGAATTTCACCCACCTTGGTTATTCCCATGTAAATGTGAAATGATGATTTCTCTTTGTTCTGCTGCAGATAGGATGTTTCATAATTTTTACATGTCTAATGCATTGGTTGAAGTAATGAAATTCCCTTTTTTGTTTTGAAGTGTAATCAGTGAGATTGCGTTTGCATCGCTTGTAACTGAATCACGTAAGTGAAATTCCGTTGCCCACATCTCATTTTGTATCATAAAATGTTATGTGGTGCAGCTTGTTTCCCTCCTTCCTGGAGCTTTTTACGGTGATACTCTTTCTCTAAATTTCAAAGCTAAAAAATATTTGATTTTTGTATTTGCCCTAGAAATTACTTTCTGCAGTGCATTTCTACATCTGCCATGTGAACCAAAATTTTGATAGTGTACAACACAGGGATTTGGAAAGCAGCTAGCTTTCAAAGCTTTCAAGGTCTTGTGTTCTGTTGCATATTAAGTGATTACTAAGTAGGTTTGCACAATTAGCAACAACCTGTGAGTCATACGTGATAATATCTCACTACTGTTCACATATAGAAGCTGCATATTGAGGGGTTTCAGCGTATTTGGCGTTGGAATTGACTTGTAGATAATATTGAAATCAAAATGATTTTGTTTTTCCCTCTTTTCCCCTGCCTTTGTTACAGGCATAGAAGTGAAAGTAAATGTATTTTTAAATTGGGTTTTCTAAAAGTATCCCTGAGGTAGATTTCTATCTTGACTGTAATTCATTTTTTGATTTATTTGGTTTTTGGGGATACATCTTTGGAAAGAGGTGGTTTAACACAGTAAGCATAATTGCTAACTGCAGAAGTCAGTAACAATTCTGATAAATGCGAGTGTCCCAGATACTCCCACTGAGGACTTTTAAGTCATTAATTTTTATGATAGAAATATAAGCAAAACAAAAATGTTCTTAGATAACCTATAACACTGTGGTTGCCCACAAAACCTCTGCCTCTTAACTACATTATTGATAAAACCTCCTGATCATATATGCAGCAGTGCTTCTCATAATATTGTATAAATGCGATGTGTGTCAAATAAATGCCATAGATAAGTTATAGTGATGGTGCAACAAAAATATTCAGTGCTGGGTTTTATCCATAAGGGGTTTTTTTAATTTATTTTTTTTCTGTAAGAAGGCATTGGCGCCGAGTTCAGCGGCCTTTAATATATAAGTACTCATTGCTTAGGAGAAAATGTACGAGAACACCAAATAATGAGCGAGATTTGAAAAAGAAAATAAAGGGGGGAAGAAAGTGAGCCGGAATGAATTGTGCATTTCTAAGGAGTATCTCCAGCTGAAGCGACATTTGTGCAGCGTTCTGCTAGTGCAGACATTAGATTTTATTTCTCCCCTCGCTATAGCTTTATCTACCAAGCTTTTTCTCCCCCGAACTAATGTTTGTATTTGGAAATAGTGTGGAATGTATACTATTTGACCCTTGGTTTCCTTGTCATAAGTTGTAAGAGGGAGAAAGCTATCTGGTATCATCTTTTTAACTGGGAATGTGTTTGGCACAGTCTTTTACAAATAAAAGATCCTGCTTTCAGTATCTACGGTACGGTGCACTACAGCCCTCCGAGCCAGTCACCAAGGAATTGCAGCGTTTTGTTGATCGAATCCAGTTCTGTCTGCGACTGGGTTTCACGTTAGATGTGTATGTCAGGGAGACGATGTTAGCTGTAATGAAGACAATTGCACTAGAAAGATTAAGGATAGAAAGATAAAAGTGCAAAATTCTCTCCAGTAGAATACGATGCCCAGTCTTTTAAGTTTCTGTGTCTTCACGCACACAGTTATTGTGAAGCATTGAGAGCGTATCTAAGAAAATTATACCAAGTAAATGCACATTCTTCTATACATCCTGAGACTGATTCAGATCTCTTACTAGTCTAAACCTCGAATTCGAGTTGAGCTAAAGATGACTGGTGTCAAAATCTGTGGCAATGGAATTACTAGGAGTATAGAAATATTAGGGCAGCTGCGTGACTATATAACACGAAAGCTTGTATAATTTCAATAAGCCATTTGAATGTACTGAGCTTTTTGGTAACCTGGATGCTGAGTAGGAACCTGCATTTTGGTGTTGGTAGAATCCAGTTAATAATCTCCTCTCTCTATTCCTGTTAAAAACAAGAACTTCAGAAGGAGAGCTAAATTGCCATCTGTATTTTATCACCTTCCCTGCAAAAAGCTTCTTAAACTTTAAGGGGAGCGAGAGGCTGAAACCTTTGAAAAGGGCTAAATTCATATATGAGTGAGATTGAGTGGCAAAAGGCCTTTAAAGACAGCATAGCTATTGTGAAGAGTTTTAGTTATTAGGAAAATAGTGTTAGATGCCCAGCTTTCAATGGGAAGCGTTTTATTACTAGTATCTTCAAAAAGTATTTTGGCGCTTAGATGCAGGAGAGAATATACACCCTAACAGAGACAGATTTTTAAACTGGTTCAGATCCACAAATGGATTTTGTGGATAACATACAGTGTGTGCCAATTTACTTCCTTAAAATAGTATCTCATGCTGCACAAATGCTAGGAAATTTTTGTACTTCAGTTATATATTCCACTCTGTTTGTTCACCGATCTCCTACTAACATCAGTGACAACTTTATAGGCACGTTGATGGCACTCTATGCCCTTGGTAACTGGAAAATGGGAACTGGTGGCATTTGCCCAGCATGAATTGCCCTTCCTTTGAAGAGATTTTTTGGACTCGGTTCCATCACCCCTGTGGAAGTCAAATCATACGGCGGAGCAGCAGAGAGACTCGGGATTAGCACTCTGTTTAGGAGAGGGCTAACGCTTTGCTTGCATGGAGATTGAATTGCATCTTGTCCCTGGAGAGGGCGATACCTTCAGGTCAGACAGTGAAGTGATTGAGAAGGCTAAGTGCAGAGTTTCTTACTTGCATGGTATACTTTGTCCTGGTTTGAGGTAAAACAGGACCAATTTTGTTCAGCAACCTTACTTTTTAGCTAAGCCTCTTCTAACTGCTGAAATTACCAGCATGTTGTGCAGAAACGGTTGGCTCTCGGAGTGACAGACCCATGTTTATAGTTGATGCCAGGGAATGGGACGCAGAGAGGCTCTTGCTTATCCTTATTGCTGTAACAGCCAAGGCCAGCCAACTTTGGTATTTGCCCCGTTGGAGGGTCGGAAGCGGAAAAGCGTAGAGGGGTCACACGTGCGGGGAGGAGCGGACAGGACAGGTGACCCAAAACTGACCAACAGGGGTATTCCATCCCATCTGCACCATGCTCAGTATAAAAGCTGAGGGATCAAAGGGTCGGGCCTCTTTCTTCAATGGCCGGCATCCGAGGAGGACTCTATTTGTCTGCCTTTGATCCCGATCCTGAGTCCAGATCTGGAATCCACTTCCCATTCATCACAGAGTCCAGTCTGGGACTTCCCCAGTGCTTGCTGGTGATGTGATTGTCATCCTGGGAGCTTGATACGGTTTTGTTTATATTTCATTATTTTCTTTTTATTATTAATATTTCATTAAAGTAGTTTAGGTTCCTTCTAAACTCTTAAGTCTCTCTTTTTTCTCTCTCTCTCCTGCCTCCCTTCAAAGTGGAGCAGGAGAGAGAGGGCATCTGCCGTTCCACCTGATGGGGCCAATCTGGCCCAAACCACAACAATTTAACTTGTGGATTAAAGAAGAACACTTGTATTTCCTGAGCTGCAAGTCAGTCAAATTTCAAGTAGTTACTGTACTTCAGACCAAATATATTTTTGGAGAAAGAAGATCAGAGCCAACCTCAGGTGCTTCTCAGCAGACACTCTAGGCTCTGTCCTGTGGGTATCTAAACCCTGAGTATTTGTTTCTGGAACATGAACATAGATTTGGTAGCAAATTCTAAAAGATAATCAGTTCTCATCAAAATTCTGTGTGCCTTCAAGTCCAGTTGTCCAGTTGCCTTATTATATAAGAGTTATTGTCTATTGCTGAATTTATCATCTCCAAAAAAATGTATTGAGTTATGCTTATGAATTCTGTACATTTTAGGGCATTCTAGATTTCATCTTACTACAAACGGGCGTAAAAAATGCAGGATATGCTGCAATACATGCTTATACAATTCCTTTTTTGACAGAACCTTGTGATTATAAGTCATCTCATTAGTTTTCTACATTTGTCCCTCTGACCAAAATTGTCCTAATTTCTGAGAAATACGGCATTTTTGATGTGTCAAGTTAGAGTGAAACCAATTAAATTTAATCTGTCCTGGAGATCTGCTTTTACTTGTTTTGGGACGTTGGGTGTTTTTTGGTTTTTTGTTTGTTTTGGTTTTTTTTGCATTACTATTTGAAAAATTGTTTTATTATTGAAGCAAGGGTTCAAGCCTTCTCTGTGGTTCCCACCCTAGAAATAAGTGAGCCCCTTTTTATGACTCGTGCAATTGAAATAATTGGAGGGATACCACACGTTAATTTAGCCTCGCTCTTGCTGAGATATTAAAATGTGAATTCTTCCAATCTCATTGTCCTTAAATTAAAATTGGATCTAAATTTACTTCTCTTTGGGGTTTGGGATGCCAGATTGTACTTTGAGTATATTTAATGAGTCGGTGTTTGTCGAGCTTATAGTAGGGAAATAAAAATCTGCCTTTGGTGGAGACCTTACTGACATACCTTCCTAGTAAGTGCAGTTTTATCAGCAAATGAGTTGGTTTGGGGTGGGGGGAAGGCATATTTTTAGCAGCCCCCCCAACAACAACAGCAAAAGAATGTGGGAAGAGTGCTTCTTAGTGACTTTTAATTGAAACCATACCAGCATAAAAATGGCAATTTACTGTTTCATTTAAAGAAGAAACTTTTGCCTGGGCCTTAGAGTGATGCTGATAACTGGTGTTGGTACCGTTTTCAGTTCTGTTTTGCTTCTCTGACCTTTGGAAAGCCACTTAAACCCAAATTTTAGAAGGTATTTCATTGACTAAAAAGAAATTTGTCTGTAAAGGGATGATTAATAGGATTTTCAAGAGGACCCAAGCAATTCAGTTTCTCAATTTCCATTAATATCGAAGGAGGTTAGGTCCTTCAGAAGAAAGACCAGCTGACTATTTGCCCCCAAAGAACACCATAGAAAATCTGGATTTTACCTCTTTCTGGTTTTATTACTGACCAGAATCTGGGATTAACAGAGTTTGGACTCTTAATTAGTTGAAGTTTATATGAGGCTGAGAAGATGTATTATTATAAATTCCTTGTAAAGGAGAGTTTTCTTAAGTTTGCCCAGATGATGACAGTAGATAATATAGGTCTTTTCTGTTTAATCTCATAAATCTCACTGGAAGTAAAACAGCTCCAAAACCTGTAATAAAAAGATCCATCATTTCCCTGCAGCTATAATTGTTGGAAACGTTAGCAGTAAGCTGCTGAGTGGTGCATTGAATCCTCCTGTGGGTTTGTAAATGTAATTTTTTTTTTTTTTTCCAAATTGTACTGAGACACAATTAATGCAATTTCTGTAATAACTATTGGGTCTGTGTTTTACAGTTTCCAGAACTCTAAGGTTTTGATGGGTGATACATGCACATGGAGGTTTCCAGAAGAGGTGTGGCTTTCTAGCTAATTTGGGATAGTCCATTCTTAAATACGGGTGCTTGCACAAATAAGATCTACCAGTGAGAGTGTTCAAAGGTATTTGCATCCCTTTCTTTTTAGTCAGAGAAGAAACCAAATGTTTTCTTGGTGTTTTACCGTACTGGAAGATGGAATCAAGTTAACTAAAGCACTAATATGTATGATTTAAACAATTAATGGCTGACAGTGCCCAACTAAAGCAATGCTATATTTTGACATTTGTTGTGTTTATTGAGAGGAAATGAGTATTTGGCTTTGTGTCATTCAGCACGTGTTGTATCACCAAATCAGCTCTGTGGATGTGCATGTATATATTTTTCTGGCTGGAGATGTCTGGGTATCTATATGGTGCGCTGAATTTATGCTGTAAGAATTTGTAGACAGTCCACCTTTCATTGGAGGGTACAATGTGATCTGATAACCTGCCTATCTATCCCCTTCATCAAAGTTCTTGTAGTTTCCCTTTCAAAATCAGGAAATTAGTTACAAATACTGAGAAGTTAATCTATTTGCCAATATTTGCAGGTGTGGGAAAGGAGCTCCTGGAAGGGGAGGCAGAGGTGCTGAGGTGGCCCCGTGGAGATTGCTGACTTGCAATCATTTTCTTACCTGGTGTGCTGGCTTTTCCCTCTCCTCCCCGACTGCAGGGGTTCGGCCGAAGCAACCATTGCCACCTCTCTGGTGTGCCAGTACTGGGAGAGTTTGCCCTGCTGGGTTTCCTTCCAGTCCCACCACCCCACTTGTTTTTTTCTCCAGTTTGTTTGCTATCCTGTTGGCTGGGGAAAGCCATGGTAACCTGTGGCGTCTGGCGTTACTCATGGGTACTAGGATTTCTTAAGCAAGAAAATGAAAATGCTGACTGACAGCTGGATGTGGTATTCTCCTTCACCTCCTCCCCCTTTTCCAGGCATGTGCTACTTCTTTTTTTCCTTTTAATCAGTTTCTGTCACTGGACCCTCATCATGTGGAGTCTCATTTAGGAGCGCAGCCTGCAGCTGTGCTTGGGAAACCAGCATCTACCCTGTGTTCGAGAGCAACGGTGGTGAGATGACTCAAGGAGATAAAGATGCCAGGGCCTGTTGGACTCGGGGAGCTGAGCCAGTTCAGGGAGCAAAGCAACTGGATGGAGCAGCCGTCGCACTGGAGCTGCATCGCTCCGGGCATGGGTGGCTGAGCCTGTGGTGAAGGAGAGACAGCCCTGCATGAAATCCCTGGGTCCTGGTGAGTCCTTGGAAAAAACGCCAAGGTCTCAGTCACCACCCCAACAATGTTATAGCCTCCATTCGTGTAATTTGCCTTTTTCTGGATTCTTGTCATCCATGAGCCTTGGTCTTGACTGTGCCCTCTTGGCTCTGGTGTGTGCCCAGCGATGGCCCTTTCTTTCACTGGCGTTTCGCGGTGGTGGGCGAGGGGATGCACTTGCTCGGCCTGGCCGGCCATGGGGTGTCGCAGACCGACAGCACGTGTGGGAAGACCATCCCCACGCGTGCCGTCGCTGCTGTGGCTCTGGCTGCTGGCATCCTGCAGCTGGGGCACGTTAGGGAGTTGAAATGTTGGGTGTTGAGATGGGTGCTGTCACAGTGGTAATTGTAAGAAATAAGAACGCTTCAGTAGAGGAAAAAAGAAAGTGCCTGGATCTTCCAAGCTGCCTTACAAATTTGGGGAACTGCATCCAGGGCAGCTGTGGCACAGAGAGCTTACTCCCTTGTCGCTTTGGGAGAGTGAAGCAGCTCAGAAGATTCTGAGGAAATTTTCATGAAGAACAGGGGACTGTGTCTGTTCCACACTTGATGCTGGAGTTTTGGGTTTTAATCTGATAGTGTATGAAGTCTTCAGTAACGTGTCCATGTTCATATCAGCCTGATCAACTAAACTAAATGACACTACATTTTAAGACTTAACATTAATGTTTTGAGCTGAAGATTTTACATACAGATGTTAAATTTTTGTTTCAAAAAGTAGACACGTTTACAATTTAATTTTGATATAGTCTTTGTGGTCTGTGGCATTAAAAACTGGTTCTAAGATTAGGAAGTCCACCTAGTAGTCCTGAGATTTTTTAAAAAATAAGAACAGTTACACATCTTTTATTTTCATGCCATTTCTTGAACATCTGCAGGGCATACAGATGCGTTTCATGCATTTTTCCTCGAGTGAGAGACTTACAGACGTATTTTGAAAAAAAATAATTAAGCCACAGGTCTCACATGATCGCCCAGTTCCAGGAATTGGGACTGGCTCTGAGAGAAATAACAAATATCACAATATGACTAAGCTGTGAGATTTGGCTACAGTAAAAAAATACTTTAAGAACTGTAGCAATGAGTTTTCACACAAATTCCCATTCTTCTGTTCTCCTGAACTTCCCATGCCAGAGGGAGCATGTCTAGAGGCAGAGGTATGAACTCAAAGAAGGAAAAGGTTGAAGATGTAGAAAACATTGCTTTTGTTTTCCAGTTTCAACAAAATTATCTTTTCTTGCCTTAGCTGAGGAGGGGGAACTAAGAGCACTTAGAAACAAGCTTTTTAAAGTGTTTTTGCAGAAAATGTTTGTATTTTAATCCTAAAATAAATATACCAAGCTAACTGGCTCTTTGAAAAAGTATTTGGTTTACAAATTTTGAAAATAGGAGTAGGAAGAAGAGTATGAAGATTTTGCAAGAGGAAGCTAAACTGTAAATAAATAAAACTATGACTATTCATAGCAAGTATGAGTAGGTGTTTTTTTAAAAGCTAATAATACACATACATTTTTAATATAGAATGGTGACTAGATAGCATCTCTCCAAATGACTCCCAAAACAGCAGAGTAAGTGCAACATAACATACAGATTTTATGTGGTACACAGACTTGAAGCCTGTGCTTAAATGGATCGATAACCACAGAATCATAGAATGGTTTATGTTGGAAAGGACTTTAAAGATCATCTAGTGCCAACCCCCCTGCCATGGGCAAGCACACCTCCCACTAGACCAGGTTGCTCAAAGCCTCATCCAGCCTGGTCTCAAACACTTCCAGGGATGGGGCATCCACAACTTCCCTGGGCAGCCTGTGCCAGTGTCTCACCACCCTCACAGTGAAAAATTTCTTCCTGAGATCTAATCTAAATCTCCCCTCTTCCAGTTTGCAGCCATTACCCCTCATCCTGACACTACATGCCCTTGTAAAAAGTCCCACTGCAGCTTTCTTGTAGGTGCCTTTCAGATACTGGAAGGCTGCTATAAGGTCTCCCCGGAACCTTCTCTTCTCCAGGCTGAACAACCCCAACTCTCTCAGCCTGTCTTCATAGCAGAAGTGCTCCAGCCCTCCGATCACCTTTGTGGCCCTCCTCTGGACCTGCTACAACAGGTCCATGTCCTTGTGCTGAGGACTCCAAAGCTGGACACAGTATTCCAGGTGGGGTCTCACGAGAGTGGAGTAGAGGGGCAGAATCCCTTCCCTTGACCTGCTGGTCACGCTTCTTTTGATGCAGCCCAGGATGCGGTTGGCTTTCTGGGCTGCAAGCGTGCATTGCTGGTTCATGTTGAGCTTCTCATCAACCAACACCCCCAAGTCCTTTTCCTCAGTGCTGCTCTCAATACATTCTCCACCTAGCCTGTATTTGTGTTTGGGATTGCCACAACCCAGGCGTAGGGCTTTGCATTTGGCCTTGTTGCATGAGGTTGGCACAGGCCCACCTCTCAAGCCTGTCCAGCTCCCTCTGGATGGCATCCTTTCCCTCCAGTGTGTCAATCGCTCCACTCAGCTTGGTGTTGTTCCGCAAACTTGCTGAGGGTGCACTCAATCCCACTGTCCATGTCACTGACAAAGATGTTAAACAGCACTGGTCCCAGTACTGACCCCTGAGGAACACTCATCACTGGTTTCCACTTGGATATCGAGCCGTTGACCACAACCCTTTGAGTGCGGCCATCCAGCCAGTTCCTTATCCACTGAATGAATACTAATTTATATTTCATAAAAAACAAATGCACAAATTCAGTCACAGATGTAACCTAATGGAGAAATTAAGAGATGAAGAAGTGTGACAATGTCTAGGAAGTACGTGGGCCCGTATGTCCTGCATCTGTTGAGTCTGGGAAAGAGTAAAATTATGTGGTTTTCTGCGCTGACCGCTGACTTGTTCACCTCTAGCAAATCTGACAGAACCAATTTAAAAGGTAGTGGGCTGTAGGCAGTAATAGTGCTGGTTTGAGTTGTGGGGTTCGAGGAGGGGACCTCTGTGCATCGGACCTCTGTGCATCTGCAAGTGTTTTGTCCGGCATAGGTGTTGAATTCATCAGAGTGATTTATTCTACTTTAGGAACTGGAAGTTCTTCCTGGGTTAATGTTTAAGATTTTTATTTAGTTTTCAGGGATGAATTGGTTTCTCGGGAATTGTTCTAGAAGCGGGGATTTGGGTTCTGCGTATCTCAAGCCCCAAGAGAGCAGGCAAGCGCACAGGCATTGCTGGGGACCAGCTAACCCAGCCAGCGTGCTGCATTTTCAGCAGCTGAACTCACCCATGCAGAATTATCCTTTGGAATCCAAACTCCTATTTCTTTCACAAAAATGGTGCTTGTGTCTTTTCTCAATTTTCTTTGAAAACAGGTTCCCAGTGTAATTCTGCCTGCAGCTATGTCTCTTGGAGGGCTGCACTGCCCGTTCTGTCTCGGAGGTACTTTCTAACGCTGCTGATTTATAAGGCATCATTATGAGTAACTAGCGTAAGCCTGGGCCGAAATACACAGCTAACATGTCTGTTCCATAGCATGACATCATAAATCAAGTCCTTTGCCTCTGTGCCTGTGAAAGGCCCAATGTTTTCCTCCTCTGTGAGTTTCTGAATTCAGCCCTCCTACCTCACTGCCAAAATCCCTTTCATAACTTCTGCGTTGCTCGTTGTTGCTTATTTACTTAATCTCTGCTTTTTAAAGCGTAAAGCCATGACAAAATGGTCCGTCCGATGGATGAGGTCAGTGTAGAACTTCAAGTCCGCGCAGTCCCCGGGAGCAGCAGTGGGTGCCAGCAGACCAGCCAGCACCATGGGCTGCCCTGTGTGCAGCCAGCAGGGCGAGGGCCAGCACCCCGCTGGCTTACTTACACGGCTCCGCTGTCTTGGAAGTGCCATGGTAACCATGGGTTTGGAGGAAGATACTGATTAGTGGTAGCTGAGCAAGCCAAATCACAGCCTGGCTTGTGTTGTCGTTTGGTTCAGCTGCAGCAGTGCGTGAGGAACTGTAAATTTGAGGTTGGTACCTGAGGGGGACTCTTACTCTAAATGAAAACAACCGGTGGTAAGGGCAGTTCAGTAAAGCCAAGTAATTATCTGATAAACAAGGTCCTTATAGAACTGTATGAAGATTACATTGTCCCTTCTGATTTCTGAACCCTTGTCATAAATGCATTAAATGTGACAGATCTTACATTACTGTCATGATCTTAGAAAGCAGTCATTGCTCAACTGTCTTACGGGATTTCATTCTGGGTCTTACATAAACTTTTGAAAAAATACCTAAGTCCCTGATTTTTTAAGGTGCAAGATATCTTAGGATAGGTAAGTATCTATTAACAGCTGTCTGTAAAGAAAGTTAGATGCCCAAAATCATTAATGAAGGCAAAAAAATCCTCATTCATTTCGATACGTGGCTATTTTGTTAGGTTGTTTTCCATTTCCTGATTGCTGTATTAATCCTAACGTATGAACGTTTAAATTATTCTGGAATAACATTTACTGCGTCTTTCCATGAGCATGCTTTTCCTAATGCAGTGATCACATAACCTCTAAAGTGTTTCAGTCTGCTAGCTCAAGAACACTGATTAGAATAAAGTAGTGGTGGTGATGGAGAGTGTCAAAGTTAGCTGGATGCATTGTGTTTGGAGCAAATGGTAAAGAATATGTTGAATTTCTTAGGTCTGCGCTCTGATTCAGCGGAGACTGGTGGTGGGCAAGGCTGAAATAATAATTTTCTCTCCTGTTGAACTGCAGTGAGGGTCAGATGTGTAACTACTACAGAGCTTTTAGAAATGCCGGGCTGTAATCCCCAGATGTTGGGTCATGAGGTGAGCAGGCCACCAGAAGAAGGGATGACGTTCACAGCCCAGGTAGAAGCCTGGTGTCGAGCCCTGTGTCACCAAAAGCTGTGAAAGGGTAGCGCCTTGCCTGCCATGGTAGCTGATCTCACAAGTTGAAGGGCCAATCCTCGCGTGATGTAGTGAAAAAGAAAAATCTCGCATTACTGTTTGCCGTACTGTAGTTGTGGGTGAAAAGAAAACTCGAGCCTTTAGGACTGTCAATAACACCACTTTTATTAAGTTTCTATTGAAGGACTATTTTGAGTAAGATAAATTGATGGGCTGAACACAATAAGCTTCAGTATCTCACTTTCAAATACTGAGTAGGCAAGCGTTACTGAATAAGAGAAGAAATTAAGCTAAGATGTAGAAAAAAGGTTACTTGGCAACATCATAGTGTTTGTAAAGAGGAGAAAGAAGGGTCAGGAATTTAATGAATTTCGATTATAGAATTTTCTGTAAGTAAGTCTTTGCATGAATAGAAAAATCCTAAACCAGATTTTACTCTAATAGAGATTGCCTGAAGCAAAACAGGGTTTGTTTGGAAACAAACTGCAGAGAATAGCAAAAGCGTAGCTGCTGTGTATGAACAAAATTGGACTCCCCAGAGGCAGGCAGTGCTGGTCATAGCTCAAGCAGAGGTGATCTGAACAAGGTATGTGGTACTGATGAAAGTTAGTGTTCATTTTTTGTCTTGTCTGGAGTGAACACACTTGGAAGCATGGAAATGTTAATTCGGAGACCCTCTTGTTTACTGTGTGACATACTATTAAAAAAGTTTCAGCTTACCTTCAGTAACTGGGAGGAAGACACCAAATACAAAAGCATTGTGGACTATAATTACAGTTCTGCCCAGCTTCCCAGTGTGATTGGAATGGGTAAATTCATTTTCCTCTGTAATAATAAATAACTTTATTAATTTCTGGTGCTCAGAGAGAAGAAGAATGCATTAATTGTCAGAGTTCAGATTTTTGCAGTGGGTTTCTGTACTGGGAACCAGTTCTGTGGCTCAAATAATCTTACCTGGTGCTTCGGGTGGAATAGGAGGTGCAAGACCAAAACCAAAAAAAGTTAGCTACCAAACTGCTCCTTCCCATCCAGTCCAGTAAAGACCAAGTTAAAGTAAACATCATCTTGTAGGGCCTGAATTTTGCAAATTAAGTCAGTGGACCATGGCAACCAAATGTAGTACATTTCTGCTAAATACAATTTGATTGGAAATACTTAATTATGGCACCTAGGAAAATGCAGTCTAACAAATAATCTCTCCTCCCCCCCTGCCCCCAGCTACAATTTTAGCTTTTTTTTTTCCTTTCTTTTTCCCTTCTTCCCCTCCCACTGTTCTGGGGGGGGAAAAGAGAGGGGCGAGTGAGTGCCTGTGTGGTTCTAGTTGCCGGCTGGGGATAAACCGTGACACAAGTGTGTTCACATGGGCATTTTTCCATCGGAGACCAGTACATATCCATATGGATTTTGATTCCTTGAACCACTATAAACTCCCCAGTGCAGGCAGCTGAGTTGCTCCCTGGAGGATGCTTTTGGTCTTTCTCACCTATGTACAGAGCTGAAGTTTTCACACAGTTGAGTGTATAGTAAATACTAATTTAGTTTACTAAAAATAGTAAATACAGTTCAGTAAATAAAGGTATACTTCAAAAGTCTATATTTTCTTAGGATTTGTGCTTTATTTTCTATTACTGATCATACATGTAATTACAACTATGGAGATTTAAGAAAAACAGACTCACAGCGATGTGTGCTAGTTACTTGTTTTTCTTTTCAGTGTGGAGAGCAAAACTAATAAAACCTGCTTAATTTTCTTTTTACTTTCAGGCACCAATTTTTGAATGTCTGTTGTGCCAGTTTGTCCCAATAAGTCTTAGAATAACATTAATTTGGGTGCTTTAAAATACTTAGAGCTTGGTTTCACTTCTCTGATGATTTGAGACATAAGTGGGCTATTATTCTGACGTAACTCCTAAATACCCCAAAATTTCTGGCTGAAACTAAGCTGTAACCATGATCAAAGTGGCACATCAATGGAATGGGTTGAAGTTTTGTGGAGCTGGGATGAGGTTTTCTGTGGCGTTAATCCAGATGCTGTGCTATTCAAATGGTGAGTTAAGTTGAGCAAATGAAATTCCAGTAACTCTGCAGAGAAAGAATTGCAATTCCAAAGTAGGCACTGGGTTGCCTTTTGTATTTTAAGTTATTCTGTTACAAATTAGAACTTCTAGCCACTAAGTATGCGTAAAACACTTCTCTTGCCTATTATTTTTCTCTACTCTGCTTAAATTTAAAAAACGAAAACCACCTCAAAACTAAACTTCTGTGATGGGTCATATGTAGTTGATAATGAATAAATTAAGAAATGTGACTTGCACATAACCAATTGAACTAAATTTTTAACATCATTGGCTATAGGAAAAAAAAAAAAGTTTTATCTGTGGTTGCTTAGTGCTCTACCACATCAGTCCCTGACTTTATAGATTTTGGGAAGATGAGCTCAGGATTTTGTATGAGAGCAAGAAATTGTTATTAGACTCAGTTCTGCAATTTCCAGGCTTCATCAAAGCGCTCCTGAAAGGCACCTGATTGTGTGTAAACAAGTATTCCTGCTGGAATCTGTAGGAGTGCCTATGCCCTTGGACTAAATCAGAAGCTAAGCTGCTCAGCTCAGGTGAGAGCCTGTTGCTGGCCCACCTGCGAGACCTGTTATTTAATGGCTCGTGTACCTGCTCATGTGTAAGGCAGATGATGGAAAAAATGTATCTGAATTCAAAGTCTCTCAAATTAATTTTTTCCAATGTTTAAATTAACTTTAGTGTGTGAAACTGGCCATATCTTCTGTATTTTTATCTTCCTTCCTTACCAGGTAAGTATTTGAGAAGCACTGTGGTCCCGTGTGATTTTTGGCAGTGTTGTTCTTTCAGCACGGTGGGTGTAAATGGATGTGTATGTGTGTGCGTGTGCGCTTATGTAGAAATAGATCTGAAATAATAGATGTGAGGGTTTTAACCTTGTAACTGTTACGAGATCTTTATGTGTCTGCTTTAGGGTCGACCCTATCCCATATGACACTCCAAAACCAGCGGGCCACACGCGATTTGTCTGCGTCTCAGACACACACTCCAGAACAGATGGCATCCAGATGCCTTATGGGGACATCCTTCTCCACACGGGCGATTTCACCGAACTGGGACTGCCCTCAGAGGTTAAGAAGTTTAATGACTGGTTAGGTAAGGAATTACTGCGTTTTGGTGACCCCAATTAACCTCTCCTGTCCAAGTGTCAGTCACTGCCTCCTAATTGAATTAGAGCACTTGAAAATCTCCCCGTACCCTTGCTTCACTTGTCCTCATGTGATGTGCTGTCTCTAGCCTCAGTATGATTCTGTTAATTAAGACAAATTTAGAGACTTCATTGTATTTCTGTATTATTTTGGGGGAAAAGATTCTGTCATTCCACAGTGAGGACTGTGGAGCCTCCTGTGTGCGTTGGGAAGGTGGTGGCACCTCATATGAATGCACGCAGCGTCCTATTAGTTGATGCTGTGGGGTTTTATGTCTGCAGCCAAAACCATTGCTCACTGTGTTTTGGGTTTACCATAGTTTAACGCAGCGCTGAAAAAGCTACAGCATTGTGGGAAGTGATGAAAGTCCTTATTCCCACAATATAGGATGGCAAAAATCATCATGCTGTTTGGCAGAGGAGAATTTTTTGGGGGTGGTATTCACATGATTGCCCCTTTGAGTTAGAGTACTGACATTTTCACTTTGAATACAGGTACTCAACGCCTCTTTGATAGAATGCCTTTCATATTCTGCTGTATTTGATAGCAGTGCCTTGGAAGTGTGTCGCTACAGCTGAGGGCAATTAAACTGCAACAGCAGAAGACCAAAATGAAGGGGGAGAACTTGTGCAGGGTGCTCCTGTTATAAATGCCACTGGTAGGGTGGCTGTGTACTGCCATCTCACCACTTCCACTAAAAGTATTCAGAGGTGAAGGTGACTCGAGCAACTGATCTTCAAGAAATGTTAGACTGAATTCACAGCATTATATAAAAACCTTTGAAAGCATAGCTTTGTCATCATGCTTTACCTCCATCACAGCACTCTCTCTTGCCTGCTATGTGATGGCCACATCTCTACATGCCTTTAATAGCATCATTTTATTCCACTGGAGTTCCTTGGCTGACCCTTCAAGAGATAAGTAAAGAGCATTTGGATTTATAAAAGGAATTTTTAAATTGAAGAGCTTCCACATTCTCCATCTTTTCACCCTCCTTTGCATTTTCTCCATACTGTTCTTTTTATCTTCCTTCTGACCTCCTCTGATTTCTATAGCCCAGTTTTAAAGAGCATTTTTCCTTCTTTTTATTGCTGTGCATGTGGGATTGGGGCATCCAGATACTGCCATATCACTGTAATTTAGTTTTATAATTCTTACTTCTAGAAAGCAGATTTTAGGGGCTCAAAACTATCCTTTTTCTAGGAACGTAATTGCAGGACAGGGAAGTAAGAAGTGGTATGAGAAGTAGGTGAGTGTGTACATAGGACGAGGGAAGAGATACAGTAGGAATCATCTTCATCAACTTCTGTGTGTTCTTTATAATTACCTGTAAATGTTGGTGGTGTGAAGTAGGAGGAGGTGGAGGAGCAGCAAGCAAGGTAAGGGCAGTGGGAGGCTGCACGGCTTCCCTGGGGGTGGGTGGTGTTCTCCCACCCAGCGTCAGTCCTCATAGAGAAGCTAGGCAGCACTGCTGTTTGATGAGGTTCAGTTGTTACAGATGCCAGGCATCTCCAGGAAAGGAATTGCTTTCTGGAGAGCGTAGACCTCCAAAGTCTACCCTGAATGTGCTGCTAAAAGCAGCATCTGGTTGCCGAAGTTCGTCTTTGGACCTTGGGTCATCTCACGTGTATTGTTTTGATACAGCCAGAGCCCATGCCCAGTGCTTGGCACTGAAAACGCTAACTCAGTACTGCTGAAAGCCAAAACAAGTAAGCTGCTGGTGTGTTTGCAGCCTTTCATAGGGATTCTTACAGTATCAGCAGCCACTTTGCCATTCCTTGTATTTGACAGGTGTTTCCTGGTGATGTTATTTTATCACATATATCCTTGGTTTAACATTTGCAACAGAAGAATTATAACCCTTTGAATAGGTTTTGTTCCTTATTTTATCATGGGGCTTTCCTAGCGTATATATAGAGTTCTTGTAGAAGTCTGTATGGTATTTATCTGGGAACGTTTCAGGTACAGAGAAAACTTCTTTTGTTATATGCCTTTTTTTTTTTTTTTTTTTT
>VFFE01005856.1:49724-69440 GCA_008921705.1 Burhinus oedicnemus
GTATGCAACTACAGAACCTAGCAGACGGCAGGAATGATCTTTGGGTTTTGTGCTTCCCACCCCCCTTTCCTCTTTTCAGTTCTGCATGTTAGGAAATGTGTGAGATTACCTTAAACTGAGCTACAAAATGGTATCTCAGTGAAATGCCATCCTGCATTTTTTTGGCTTGTATAAAATGGTATTTTTTTGTGGCCAAACAGCCCCTGAAAGTGAAGATCTGCTAAAAATGTGTAGATTGAGGGAGGTTGAATCAAGCTTAAAACTGGAATGTTAGCATTTATTCACACTGTTGGGGACGTTACTGTGCTGTAGAAAAGCAACGTGCAGCACTTTTATGTTAATGCAAGACCGGCAGACCTTTATCTTACAGTAATTGCCTATACTAGGGGGTTAATAAATGTTCCAAGAATTACTGACTTCTTTTTTTGTTAAAGAAAATAGATTGTTGCTCCTTGCTGGCTATAACCAGCCTGCATAGCTTGTTAATTAAACCTCTTGTTGCAGTAGGCTGAAGCTGAGTATTGGAGCTCGGACAAATTCTGCATGCGTTTTGTGTATCGGGAACGATGTGTCTTGGCACAAAAGGGCTGGAAAAGCAAGACCGGTGCAACTCCACCTCTCCCACTCATCCCCATCGTGCCTCTTAGAAGAGCTTGAAATCTTTATTGTCTGTATTTAGGGAGTATATTGATTTCAGAGGATGGGTGTCACATTCCTGGGCAATCTGGTACCACTGGTGCGGAGAAAAATGAGAAGACAAACCCCTCTCCCAGAGCTAAAGGAATTTGTGGGGTTTTGGTCCTGCCTTGTCCTCCTGAGCGTGACAGTGTGAGTAACGCTCCGTGGGGTGGTTACAAGACCCGCAGGCAGCATCTTCTCTCGGTAAACCGCAGTGCAAGGCTGGGGCGTCCCGTGGCACCGGGCTGGTCTCAGCGTTTCATGCGGGCCGGTTCGTGGTGGCCCTTCCACAGCTTTGGGAACTTGAGTTTCTCAGGACTCGAGATGGCTTTGAGGCTCAGGTCACTTCAGTGCCTCACTTCACCGGGCTGTTCTGGTCCCTCTTTTCTCATCCTGCACCCCAGCTGTGAGGCGAGGGTTACCAAACCCTGGCTTGCTATCGGTGGTACCCTTAGTAGAGAAGGAACAAAGCCATGTAAGGACAGCGGCAAGAAGATGCAAAGCCAGCACAGAAGAGAACAAAACAACATCAAACTAGGGGAGGGACAGTGGCTTGAAAGGAGAGACAGACAAATGAGAGCGCAGGGATGTAAAGTAGTGGAGATTTACCTGCTTTTTCCAGCGCTTCATTTCTTCCCAAGTTAATAAAATTAAGAAATGAGAGCTCAGGAACACTCTGTACTTTGAATTTCCTGTAACTGTTGATAAGTGAACCTTGAAGACCTCAGAATTATGTACATCTTTTCTAATGAACCAGAATCTTTAATATTACAGGCCGGGCTGGGTATCAGAGTGCAATAGCTCCTTTTCTCCTGAATGTTGCCATTAAATTTTTTTTTTTTTTTACATGACCAGCCACAGAAACGCAGAGAATTTTAGTTTAAAACAGAGCTGCAAATGACAAAAAGTTTCCCCCATTTCCTTCCTTTTACCTGAGCTGCTCTCCCCCATACGTTACTCTTGAGGCTCCCCCGCTCCCTAAGCAGCATTTGGCATTTGTGTCCGCTCCTGAGAGATGAGCAGAAAAACCGCAAGGCGAGTGTTGAGGTTTCCTGCATTTTTGTGCAGGAGACTTCTCCTGAGCGTTGTGGGCAAGGAGGTCATTCCTTCTGCTCTCCTCTGTCCCCACTGCAAGCTTTGGTAGTGGCTGGGAATAAAATAATGTAGTTGTAGCAATACTCGTGGTCCTGAGAGTAAAGGTCCTGGACTAACATCCCCTCTTAAAACCTCTGGCAGAGTAATTCCCGAGGGCGGCCAAGGGGCCGCCCGGGGGAGGAAGAGCCACCACGCCAGTGATGGGCAGCTCTGGCTGGAGATGTGAGAGCGGGTCCTGGCATCTGAGTGAGTTCCTAGAGAGGATGCGTGTACAGTTTAGTGGAAGCAATATAGCCATTCATAAACAAATGCTTCCGTGAAGCCAGCTGTAAAAACAATGATGCTCGCCTCTGAGGTGAAAGGGCAAAACCTTAGCAGAAAGGAATATAAATAAGAAATAAATTGTTACCTTTGTGTAAGTGACTAAAATAGCTATTCTCTTAGTGCTTTGCCTTAATGACCAGCGCTGATTAACTGTAGTAGTCGCTTTATTCAGCAAAACTCAAGGTCTGCATATCGTGTCTTTTTATGGCAGCTTTTTCATTCCTTTTTTCTTTCCTTTTTTTTTTTGTTAAAGTCTGGAAATGATGGCTAAAATGGGTAAGTCAAGAGAGACCCTACTGTGTAGAAATCACACTAGATGAAAAATTGTAAATGCTGCATGCCCCAACAGTTAATGATGGTCTTTAATTACAGAGAAATATGTATTCATGTACCAGAATCCTCGGTGTATTTCTGTACACAAAAGGAAACTACAGCTGCTGCATCATAGAGATTTTGCAGCACCTTGTGAAAATGTTACTGTAAATTCAAATGAACAGATAGAGGTACCATAAATCGCACATATCCATGTAACTTGATGTAAAAACAATTCACTGCCATGGTAGGTTAGGTGCTTACTATTATCCTTATTTTATTAAGGAGCAGAGATGGCTGCAGCAGAGGTCCTATGTACTTCTAGTAACAAGAAAGATGAGAGTTTCACCTGAATTCCATCACAAATAAAGCACGCAAACTCTTTATATTGCAGAATGGATTTTACATTACAGATCTTATTTTTCATTTATCTGTTTTGTCCTTCCTTCTTTGGAAGGACAGTTAGGAGGTATTTCAGCACAGAGATTTGCCCACTGAAATTCAAAGAGCGGCACCTTGGATTTTTAAAATGTTTCAGTCTGAACTGTCTGTCATGAGGTCCTGGGATGCTGTAACATAAATAATTTGGTAATTGAAATTCTGCAAAGCCAGGAGAAGAGAGGAGGTGGCAAATTGGTATCAGGGGTGAGATTTGGAACTCGGAAATCACTGGCACCAATTTCCATAGTTAATCACTCTAGACCTTTATCAGGCTTGAAGTTTCCTTCTCTTTCTCTCTTTTTTTAGTGTTTGGGGTTACTCTATGTGCTTAAACTTACAATGAAGGTATCTGAGGCTATGTGCCATCTTGCTCAAGCACTTCTAGACGGCTAGGGAAAAAAAAAACTGCAAAAGAGGAATTCAGTTCCTTGCAATAACATGGTACAGCTGGAATGATTTGGTTGTCTCCTCTAGTAGCTAAGAAACCTCTCTGTGGGCTGGGTTATTAAAAGGAATTTCCTTACAGGGCTCAGGAGATTCCTGGTATCCAAGTTCATCTTGAAAGACTCTAATGGAATGTTTAGGTTTATTTAGAATAATAAATTTAAACGTGGGATTCAGAAAATAATACTGGAGGTTCATAAAGACCTGCCTGAATATATCTAGTTGATGATAATTTCTGTTTGCATTTTCTGTGTACTTTCACTTTGGTTTTTATCCTCTGTGAAAATTCCAGGAAAGGACCGTGGAGGTAGTTCCGAAATACAGTATATAGAGCTGTCAGAGGGATATCGGGCTGCTTCTAGAAGGGGAGCTTAGTTCAGGTTTTAGATTTCTCTTCTTCCGACTTAAAAAAGAAAGAAACAATTCCCAACAAACATCAGCATCAGGGTCGGAAAATATGTTTAAAAACACCTTTGAATATCAAAACAATATTTCAAAAGCAGCTAATTGCTTTAGCACACTGGAGAGTGTTACATTCTCAGAGTTATTAAACAGCTGATGTCCTGCTTTTAGCCAGCAGCCCATGCTTTTAAAACCTTTGGGATATTTAAAAAATATTTTATCTTATTTCTTCTTTTTCCTTTCAGTTTATTTTTCTTGTAATTCTTGGTGTCCCTGCTTATTATTTTTTCCCTTCTCACTATGGGAATTTATCCAGGTTACATTAGTATTGGTAGTCAGTTAAGTCTGAGCCCCAGTATGTTTTGTAGTTTAGCAATAATGTACTCGCAAATTACAGTTTTGAAAGGAAGAAATGGAGACACTATGCATAATATACTGTATGATAGAAAGAAAATCAAAATAGTGATCAGAAGTTTCTTGTTCACGTATTTGAGATTTTTCTTTTCATAAGAAACGCTCTGATCACCTTCCTGGGCTACGGAAAGGAGGAGGCATTTGGAGGGATTTTTTCAGAAATACTGACTCGGCTTTACCGGGCTGCGGGACAGAGGGAGGTGTGTGCCGCCTGCTGCCTGCGCTTGTTAAGCCTCAAAGACTTTCATTTAAAAATGAGAAAACAAATAATGGGAACAAGTTCAGAGAAGAGAGAAACCGGAGAATGTTTTTGGTGATTCTCTGTGTTTCCTGATTATTTATCTGTTTATCTTAAGATAGGTAGTTACTGGAAGTACCCCGACAGAGGTGTGTCTTTCAGTCCCGTGGACAGACAAGGAAGTTCTGCTGCTCGCGTAACAGTCCCTGGCAGTAAGGCAGAAAAATTTGGAGCAGGATCTAGATCTGGGTTGAGAATTCATAATTTTTATTTTCTTCAGGAAGTTTTCCTTCAGTAAGTAGGGAAGAATTGATATCCAGACTTGTTTCTCTTTTAAATAAAGATTTTACTTTGTCTGGAAAATCGTGTCCTTAGCATTTGCTGGCCTTTTGCAGTGTGAAAATATATGTACATGAAAATACCAAGACATCGTCGGTGATAATTTTGATTAGCTTAATTACTTTCTGTATAATTGTTTCTCAAGATGACCTCCTTTTTTGATGGCTTTTATTCATTTATTTTAGAAAAAAAGACTTAATTGGAATTGTAAATTACAGAGACAAAGGGTATGTTATGGGAAGTAGGCCCAGATCTGTTTGTGGCAGACAGTCACTGTTGCTTTTTATATTCTTAAGATTCACAGAGAAAAGTCATTTAAATTGATACAATATGTGCGTGCACAAGGTAATATCAACAACCAATATATTATTTCAAAATCTGGTGAGTTTCTTTATAGAGAATTAGGTTATATAGTGTGGAGACTCCAAAAAGAAAATAGAATTGTGTATTGATGCCTTTAGAAATATTATTTGAGGGCAATAAAATGTTCCCTGAAATTCCCTCCTGAGTGGAGAAAATGGAGTTTGTTTGCAGTAATTGCATTTTCTAGCATTTGCTTTCGCACTTTCCAATATGAGTTAAGCCAATTGGAACCTGTGATTTCGTTTTGCTTATTGGCAAAAGCACCATGTAAATTGATCTGTGATGCATTTATAGAGAGTGCTTTGAAAATTTTGAAAGAGAGATGGCTTTTTCTTATTAGATTTAGATAGTATTAGGGTTCATTTCTATATTTTAGCCTAATGTAATAGTAACCAAAAATGTTCCTTTTCAATTTAGTCTTAATCAAGTTCAAGGAGAACATTTCTACTTAGCTCCGCTGGCACTGCGAAGGCAGAGTTTATGTTCCTATTCTCAGCATTGGTATTCAGAATTCAAGATCGGAGCCATCTGAAACCACACCGAGCTGAAATCGATCTAAAACTTGTCAGCCGTGGTACATTAAGATCTTGATCACAAGAGAAAATGTAAAATTCTGTTGGACAAAATACAGCATATTTCAATGTATTTGCAGTATACATGCCCTATAAACTACAGAGGGCTAGATGCAAATCTCATTATAAGTGTAAATAGGGGGTAATTCTGTTTAGAGGAACACCCTTCAGCTGTGTGAGACAAAAGATGTTCTTGCCTGAAAACCTTACATATTTTCCCAAGTGAGCGCTATTTCGCTTACAGAATCTCTTTTGAAAGTGCGCACATAGCAGCAGTGCCGCCCTGGTGGTCCTTTAGGTATTGCTTTGCTATGGGGAAGAGAAGAGTGGCAGGAACTACCATCTCTGCAAGAATCATTTTTAAAAGTAAAAGGGAAAAAGTAAGACTATTGTGATTTGCAGGGAGGGTGGTGTTTTCAGAATTTAGAAAATTCAAAGGGAAGCTTCATAGCTGTCAGCTTTTTTATGTTAGGTGATTATTTTTTTTCCTCGAAAGCTCCATCTTTTAGGTTACACAGTTACAAGCCTGAAAAGAAAGCCTTTCCAGGGACTAACAAGCAGAGAAATCTGTGCTGCTTCTGTTTCAAATTTCATAATTTTAAAGTCAATTTGGGGGGGGATTTTTTACACCTAAAGTTGGCAGTGCTGTGAGCTGCAAAATCTGGAGGCTTTTTTGGTTTTGAGGTTAGACTAAACAAAACCTTCATGTTCTGTCTGTTTCAAAACAAATAAATGTTATGTATTAATTGATAAAACTTTAGGGAAGCTTCCCATGTTTCAAGAAAAAATGTTTCATTAATAGTAACCCAGTGAAATTCAAAACAACTTCGAGATCAAAACCCAACACGTGTAATGTCAGAATAATGTTAAGGAAGCTGTGGAACACTGAAGTGAAACAGAAGATTGTCGCTTATGTTGTGCTACATTTTTTCGCGTAACGGAGAGGAGAAGGATATTAATCACAAACAGTTACATTAGAATAATGTTATGGTTGAGACATATATACCTAAAAGCAAGGAACTGTTACCGATGCAGAGCATCGTTGAATCAGGCCCATAGCTCACTAGGTTCTGCAGTGCATACGGCCCTGTGGCAGGGTTCGTACTGCGCTTGGCCATGTTACGGCCTAGTGTGGTGCGAGATTCACCATATTCACCTATGGGAGAGAGAAGGAGTGGAAGCACTTGCTAGTATTAGGTACCGCTGATTCTGCGGTGTCAGACTTCTCCGAAGTGCCCCTGTAGGTTAAGTAGCACCTGGATCTGCGGTCGCTGGGAGAGGACCGTGTTTGCTGCAATACCTTGGGCCTACATAGCCGAGTTACAGGTGCTGAGGCAAGATTCACTCAATACTTCCTTGCTTTCATGGGTTTATGACTCAACCGTGGCATTATTGTAACGTAGTTTTTTGTGTTTAATGTTTCTTAGACTTGGTTTTCCATTGCCAGCATGGAAGAAATCCTAATGCATGAGTTTCAGAGGAGAAGGTAGCAGTCTGAACCTGCTGTGTGGCTCGATCCGCAAGTGTGAGTATTAACGCTAGAGCTGTCAGGCCTTGTGAAAATTAATGAAGCCTGACGGTTACAGAGTGAAAGGTCAGAGGCAGAGCTTGCACTTACCTAACATTTCTGTTTTGTTGTGTCTAACCGCGTTTTCAACAAAGGGGAGCTTTAATGTACAAGCTTTAGATTTATCACAGGAATTTAAGGGTCTCAGCCTTTGCTTCTCCCTGTGCTGTACTCTGATGTTTTCTTTGCATAAAGGCAAAACGGTTAAACTTTCGTTCATCTACTCCTCTTGCTGTGTTGCCCATGTGTGTTTCGCCTTTCTTTTTCCTTCTCCAAGATTTTCTTTTGGAGTGGGGGGCTGGGGGGGAAGAGGCATCTGAACCAATGATCGTTTAAAAACCTGGTGGAATACTTTTCATCAAGAAGATTTTGAGAGATCTTGTACTTCAGTTCTTTACACTGCTGTAGAAGCATGTTCTGGTTTTGTGCATGTTTTTTTATTTGCCTGCTTTTTTGTTTTTAATGGTTTCATTCTGTAGATTTCTACAGACACAGAGGTAAAATGCATAGAAATTTATGGGTTATGTTTTCAGCCAGTATGTTGGTTGACATCAGTTTTGGCTATTCCATTGAGGACTTTTTGTGAAGGGTGTTTGATTAAAACAGCCAGAATATTTTCACAGTCAGTTGGTCAATATCATCCTACAAAAGATGCTAGTTTTTCCTACCCAGTTTTGGATCTCAGCACCTGCAGTTGATTGTTGGTGAGAGAAGTCCAGCTTATCATTTGAAAGCTCGAGTCTATATAACTGTACTTACATAGTCTAACTCATTTGTTGCTGCCGAAGGAGAAATTGGAGTCTCTGAGATATTGTGTCTGTCTTTTAAGAAGCTGAAAGGGGCCTGTGTGTGTGGTCATTGTGCTGTAAATGCTGGGAAGAGAGAGTATCCATGGCCCTAAGATGCAGCGGGCTTTCCATGAGAGACCTCTATGAAGAGTTACCGAGCTGCTGACCAGTAGCAGGTTCTGCTGGTTGCCCTCGCCTGCTGCCCATCGGTGAGCAGCTGCCCCCAGACAACTGATAGCAACCTGTGCTGCTGTGGGGACTGGAAGTCCATAGGAACATCAAAAAATCTGCTCCTTCAATGTTCTCTCCGGATGTGTATACAGTTGGTTATAGGTGAATGCTCCGTGACCAGTTTTGCACTTCTGAAGCATGTATGATAAGACCATACATTTGAGATTATTAACTTCCACGGGCATCTCACTTGTACAGATTTCCCTCTTTTTTGAAAGGACTAAGATTTGTACTTCAAGGTTTCTCAGCCCATTTCTCAACACATGGCCAAAGGGTCTGTGAGGCAATGAAATGGGCATGAAAACACTTCACATTTCATGGAAGTGTTGTGTGGTTTGAATAGTTAATGCATGTGTTTGTATATTCAGAGCTTCACATCAAAAGCATTTGCGTAGCATTTGTGTGTAAATACAGGTTCCTACCACTATATAGACAGCTAGTATCACATTATTTCTTATTACCCTGCTTCCCTGTGGGTTTTGTAGGTAACAGTAGTCAAAAAATGATGTGATTTTCTATTTTTATAGGGAGTCAGCAGTCAACATTCATTGCCAGTCAGACTCTTTTTCATGTCTGGCAGCTCTGCAGAGCTTGGGTTGTGTGACTAAATTGTACTCATATGAAGCATGCCATTAAAACAGGAATGGTTGTTGAACAGATTAAGGACTTCTAGGATCCAGTATTTCAGGTGAACTTAAAAGCCGAACTACTTAAAAACAACTTAATAAAACAACAGCCCCCCCACCCCTCCCAGCTTCTCTCCCCGGCCCATGTAATAGGTGTATTTAAAGTCAGTCTGTTGTTGAGCTAACACTTTAAAGCGATGTAAGTGGTTGCAACCAGCGAAAGAAGTCCTGCCTTACCAGCCTTCACAGAGCCTCATTCCTTTTTTTCTGCATCAATTTTTGGCTGGATCAGTTTCCTGATCCACTGTGCTCTGCAGCCACCAAATCCGTGCGGTGGCACAGGAGTGAGAGTGAATGCTGGGGGCACAAAGGTATGTGGACTGTAGCTTGAGGGTTGACTTGTTAAATAAGAAGTCACAGAAATCTTCTGAGGCTCCCAGATTAATGTATTTACTATAAACAATTCCGTTTTTACAAGTTATTCACAGTTAACTATCTTTGCTTTTATTTGAGCAAGAGCGATACGGACCTTTTGTCTTCCAGAAGAGAACAACTTGTCTAATTGCAGTGTTTTCTTGATCAACAATTACATTGTGCCCTTGCTTCTGCTGTTGAGGGCAGATGTTGAAAAACATCTTAGCCAAAATAATATAAATATATATTGAAGATATAGACAGGGACACACACCTCCCATGTGTGTATATACATGTAAATATATAGGTTTTCAAACAGTCCACTGTAAGTGACTCTTACTTCACAGACTCGGTGCCCTAATCATTTCTAGTACCTGCAATTTTAGCCTTTTGATCTCACCTGTTAAACATTCAAGTATTTTTAATTTAAACTCACTTATTACCCTGGGAGTTGATAATTGGGGTTTCTGAAGTGCTTGTCCCAGCAAATAGATCAAACTTTTCTCAGTTTGGAAAGCGATTCTGCTATCTGTTTTCTAGATTCACGGTATAAATTAGAATGAATAATATTACCGATGCATGATGGAAAGTGTAGTAGTGAGGAAGTTAGGCTAATAAAGACCAGTGTAGCTAACCAAAATTCAGTGTAGGGAACTGAGGAAATGCCTTTCAACCTGTGTATTGTGCTATGGCGTCTCTCTCTGTACAGACAGCACGGATGTAGATATGCAGAGATTAATCTGGTCAAGATGAAACTAAAATACCATGGAATAGGAGATTTTGTGTGTGACTGTTTATGCTTCCCTATTAAACACAGCAGGTCAGCAGATTAGAGGCAAAGGGCAGGACTGCCAAAAGAAAACACGCCGAAATATTTCATAAATTGTATCAGAGAGAATGAATGTTGTGCACTGCCACAGGGCCTTTCAGGAAGGGAGAACCTGGATGCAATGAATAAATAGCTAATCTGATTGCAGGTAATTTATTACTGTGATTAGTGCTATAGTCTTTCCTCAGGGAAGAGGAAAGAAATGGATGAGACTTCCTCTTGCTGCTCCCCTTTGCTTGGCCCTGGCTTTTGATGTGTTTGCATTTTGATGAGTCGCGTTGCTCATCGCTAGCTCCTGAGCCAGCTCCAGAAAAGGAATGCAAATCGAGACTGGTTATAAAGTTGGGGAACTAGGTGGGGAGCCTGGTCAGACCTCGCCTGGTCAGACCTCGGTGCCCATCCGATGGTAAATATTAAAGTATGTACATATACAGAGTGAAGCACATCGCGTCGCATTGCTGGATGGAGGACCTGGGTCTGTAGCCATGACATCTACAGCCAGCACCGGTTACTCTCCAGCTCGCAGGCTGTGGGCGTGCGGAACCGCTGAGCTAGAGCTTACCGGTAGATGTTGACGAACTTTGGTCCCTGTGGGGTTTCTCCTCCGGGGCCTGTTTTGCCTTATTCCTCAGTCCTGGTGTTGATCCTTGGGTTTCATTGGTGTGGCTGTGTCCTGAGCACCCCTGTGGCACCTGCGAGAGGGTGTTCCCCCTTCCTGGCTCTCAAGAACTGACCAAGAAGAGCCTCTCTATAGTCTTAATAAAATCAACGGCTGTCTTGACACCAATTGCGGTAAATACCATTTGGTTTTCCCTGCCGCTTTCAGGTACTTCTCTACCAGGTACAAAGTTACATTGATACGTTTTAATAATCACTGATGCTAGTGGTGGTTTGTTTGTCTTTTCACATCCTGTGTGTTTTCAAATTAAGCCCTCTTTTCAAGGTGTCAAGATAAAAAAGCATTGACTGCGAGCAAAATGTTCAAGACTGAATTGGACATAATATCCTCAAAATGTGCTGATTTTCAAATCTATCAAAATACATGGGAGAAAGTGTAAAACCTGAACATTTACCCAGTAAGATGAGAAGTTTTCTCTGCTAAAACTGGCAAATGTTGATAACTTGGCAGAAACCGGAATTTAACTTCTCCAGCCTACTTCTCCGAGAATTTAATCACATCTAGCTTGTTTTGGGGGATTGATAGTTATGACAAGTGTATCAAATTTCATGCCAGTGGTATCTTTTATATTTCCTGAGAGAGGAGAAAATAGCAATTTTACCTTGTGCCCAGGAGTCACAGAGAGCAGGAATTGTAGGTACCTGCCACATCGAGTTTTTAAATAAAAATGAATTGCAGAGCAGCATGTAGCAGAGATGGGAAAGGGAAGAGAAGAGGGAAAAGAGTGAGGCGTGAACCATAGAGGAGCATTTATTGCATTCCCCCAGCTTTTAATTTAATGCAGGACAGCAGAGTTATGAATATGTATGGTCTGCATTTTGTTCAGATGTGAGGTGTCTATGAAGATGTCTGCTTGTTTTTTTTCAGGGGATTTATAGCTTTTTGTTTTTCTATCCAGAATTAACTAATTTTGCAAAGATGATGCTTATATACATATCTTGTGTAATTCCTGTTTCCGTGCTGTAAATACTGAAAAGCAGTACTGGTTCCCCTTAAGTCTTATTTAGGGGAAAGTTAATCTTGCTGTAAATACTTACAGCTTTACTTTGAAACTTACTTTTAAAAAAAAACACCAAACACCACAAACCCAAACAGTTTTGAATGTTGAAAGACAAGTTTTAAACTAGCAAAGTCACATCTATTTAGAAGAACTATATTCATGAGAAATACGTCGCAACCAATTCTTTGTTCCCTGGGGCAGGTGTTGGGAGTACCACAACGAACCCATAGATTTCCACATACATTTTGCTGCCTTTATGAAACAAACAAAACAAACCCAAGCTTTTCTAAATGATTATTAGGGTTATACACCAAAGTGAATGATTTGGTATAAGACTAGGAAATCAGGCTTATGATGAAGGCAGTAGAAGGGAGATGCGAGTCTGGTTTTAGCTTTGATGCAAACTTACATGTGATTTTTGGCAAGTCACAGTGGCATGGATTTTGTAAAAGAACTTCTGTGAAGACACCACAGTATGGGACCATATTTTTAAGGGAGCTCAGCACCCAGTATGTTTATTCGGAAGATCTGGCACTGATTGTTTGTACCAAGTACTTGAAAATCTGTCTCTGAACTCCAGAAATCTGGCTCTGTGGGCCTGTTCCTCGTTCCAAACAATGAAAATAGCTTCCCTGACTTGAGGGGCTCAAGCCTGTACTCTTTATCTGTGACCCTTACAGTAAATGAATTAACCACATTGCCTTTTTCCTACCTGATATCCTACTTGCTCGAGTTTCATGGTTTCTTCTACGTGTGTACGTCTTACTGAAATGAGATACTGCCATAAACTGAATTACAATAATGAAGTGAAAGTCCATTGCAAGTGAATTGGGGTCTGGAATAAATGCCACTTCTCGCTGGGTTCCGTACAAATTAATCCAAATAACTGCATAATTTAAAACACAACAGCACCAGCAGCCTAATTCGGTACCGTGTGCCTGGTACCCCCACGGCACACTCGTGAGGCATACTGCAGTCTCTGGTTTGCCCACCCACTCGAACACCCGAGGTATCTCACTGCAGGTCACTCCTGTGGATTAGGACTCGGGTCAGCTGGCTGTGACCCAGTCCCATGAATTAAGCAGTAGGACTCGGAGTCACATCTCCATCAGTGTGTCGTCAGTTGAAAGCAGGGGAGCAGGGGTGGTTTATGCCACCTTTGGAACTGGTTTGGTGCCTACTGGCTTGTTTTGTTTAATGCTTTTTATTATGACATTGCTTTGTGTGACGTTACTTTACATTTTAACACAGTTTCATTCAGTGGAAGAGAAGCAGTATTAATAACTTGCTTAGCATGGAGATGCACACAGATCTTGGGTATTTCATTCTGTCACTGCTAGCTGTCTACTTATTGTGCCGGCAATGCTGGTGTGGGAGGAAAATGTGCTAATTAAGTCCTCTTTTTTGTTATTTCAGGAAACCTACCATATGAATATAAAATAGTGATTGCTGGGAATCATGAACTGACATTTGATAAGGAATTCATGGCAGACCTTGTTAAACAAGATTACTACCGCTTTCCCTCTGTGTCCAAATTGAAACCAGAGGACTTTGACAATGTTCAGTCACTCCTGACAAATAGTATTTACTTACAAGATTCAGAGGTAACAGTTAAAGGATTCCGAATATACGGTGCCCCGTGGTAAGTCTCAATTTAAACTTTCTTTGCTGTTTATTACTTGAACCACAGCAGGAATCATTCCTGCTGAAAATGCATGAAGCTGCTTTGTTGCATTGCCCTGCAGAACAGTATCAAACTTAGCTGTAAACCACCCTGAAACAATTGCCACATCTTTTGTGGATAAATAGGCTATATTTAGCCATGTGTGTGAAATACGAGAAAAAGAATTGTAATTATTTCTCTTCTGCCTGCTGAATGCACGTAAAAAAGTGTGGACTCAATATCCACTCTGTGCTTGTGGATTAACTGCACTGGCATCTTAGTGTGTATTAGGGAAGGAAGCTCCATTATATTGTACGTGTTTCAGGTATTTATGTCTGCTGTGCTAATAGCTTAGTATGGTAGCATTTAACACCCACACACCACAAGGTTCAAGGGGGCAGGTGCTTTAAGCATTATTTCTGATCAGTTCTAGGCATTTTTGTCTTTTGCTTGTAAAGTTGTGATAACCAAATTTCAAGCCAGTTTTGATTTCATTCCACCCCTCTGTCAAGCGTATGCAGGAAAAATTGCTGTCCAGTTTTGCACTAAGGAGACTGTTCCTTGGTTTGTCTACATGTTGTTTAATTGTGATGCCTGATACCTCTGTGGGGGATCTTGGGTAGCACTTGTTTTAAATTCTCATGCTAACAACAGCCGCAGTCCTTTGAGGCTGTACCAGAAACCTGAACTTCAGTGATGGTGATAATCATTATGCTACTTGGCATTCTCAATTGTCAGCTGAAGTACTTAGATGCTAATTTATGCACACCTATAAGAAGGGTTTATTATAAGCTTAGAACTTATATTTTTGATGTCAGGCTTGCTTTAAAGGTGAAAGTAGAAGTGGAAGGGGGAATGGCAGGGATTGAACCAAAGAATGGGGCAAACCTATACAGACATTAGAAATTTTCCCCTTCATCTCACCTCTATTGACTGTTCACTTGGCCCCCAGGCCTTGGTGATTCATACACCACCACACACGTTGATGCTTCTGACAATGCTTTTTTTGTCATATGTGTACATTAGTGCTGGCTAGAAAAATGTGATCTAGCTCTGTATCTCACATTTTTGACTTAAGCTACTGATTTTTTTTAATGTAAGTCATAGCCTTTAGCTAGCAGTTTAAATCAGCCTGACATTGCTTACCTAAAAAAACCCCACAACTCTAAATCCTGCAGTATCAGTTAATTGGGAAAGATGATCTTAATTCAGGTTAGGAATCATCTCTCAAAGCCATTTCAAAGTAATTGTTTTAGTATAGCAGCATATAACACCGAAGACGACGGGACATAAAGGCCTTGGGGAGTGTGAGGTGGATTTGGGACTTGCTGCGAGGTGAGCAGCTGTGTGAACTGGAAGGTTAGCTGCTAAGATTAAGATTGTGTTCAACTTCTTTCATGTGTATGTCTTGGACTCAGAGGGCTTGTATTCTGCAGGTATCCAATGATTATGAAGTGTAGGCATCTTTTAAAATTTATTTGTGGCAGGTTGACCTGAACTCTGCTACTACAGACCTGCTGGAGAGATCTGGAGAACATAGAATCCAAGTCTGGGGAAGAGAGAGCTTGGTATTCGGAAATGGAGAACTGTGTGATATGCCTTTACATTTACAGTTGTATGTACTGGCAAAATGCAGTGATCTATTTTCCCCTCTTTTGCTTCCGGAATCTGTAAGGGCAATCTGTTACCCTTTTGTCTCCAGCTGCATTTAGAAGTTCTTTCATTTTGCAGGTATACACATGGATTTAGAATGTTTGTTCTGAAATACTAAGGGATGCTACATCAAGGAACTGAGTTGTTTTAACCCCAGCAAGTGAATGACGTATGTATTCTGATCTAGTCAGGGACGAGAAATCTTAATTAGTCCTCCCTATAATCCATTGATAACTGGATTTTTCCAATTGGTAATCAACTGGGAATAAAGCTAGACTGCTAGAAAGGCACACTGAGCTCCAAGCAAGTGCAGACTTCTCTCTTTTGAAGGATGTTTCATTTGTGTTCAGCTGTGAAAAGCTGTTGTCAAAGCATGTTTTGAGCTGCTGTTGATGTGGAGTTGAGGCTATCATTTTGAATACAGCTTTTTAGATCAGCTAGTCTGTGTTTGGAGCATTGAGATGCCATGTCCCTGTCCCGTCCGTGTCCCCCCCCCCCAATGACAGTTCCTGGAAAACGTGAAAATTCAGCTAGTTTCCTGCATTTTAGTTGATCTTTGAGAGGAAAGAAAAGTCACATCATATAGTAGAAAAATCTGTTCCAAATCTCTTCTGTGCCTGGAAACTGAGACAGAACGATCAGACAAGCCTGTTAGCACTTCTTAATTTTTTTTCCTCCTTCCCCTCCAATCACATTGCACTCTACTACTATAAATCTTTGGATTAACCCAAAGGAAGAGAATTTGTGGGGGTTTTGTATGTATTTATGGCCTCCTTACCCCAGTTAGTTCTGTCACAAAAGTGGAACACTAGTCATTAACTCTGAAGATGCTCCAACCCTAAAATGAGATAAGTTGGCATGTTCAATTTATGTGCATTTTTGTAAGTATTTCCAGAGGGAAAAAAATTCTCATTTGCTGATAAGGCTACTGGTTTTAATTTAAAAAGAGGGATCAGACCAAGAATAACAGCTGTGATTCTGGAGATTTCAGCCTGTCAGGGGTTTCTAAGAAGTAATTGCCAGAATACTGGAAAAACTGGCTATAAGTTATCTATTTAGAAAATGTAAATTGCCAACTCAGTGTAACTACAGAAAAGAAATATCAGTCCATATTCATTACATGTTATTACTCATGGTACATCTGAAAGCTTTCTAAAGACCTAAGAGAATTCAAGTAGTGCCTCCTAACTTACAATTTAGTAGAATTTGTATGTAGAAAATAACTTACAATACACAGGAGCATTCATGTGTATTTGCAATTGGAATGTGCGGTGGTGCATATCAACAGCCTCTAAGGAGCAGAAAATTTGAATTTAGCCTGATGGTTCTGAGAGTATTAAATGGCATTAGCTGGAGGGGAGTTGAAAAAAAAAGTATCAAGCCCTGAAAAGAGCGAGGGTGGGACATGAATCAAGTCCAGAGCTCTGCTTGTTTTCAGAGGTGGAGAATGTAAGGGACATTTTCACACCTTAAATAGGAGATTCTTTGATGTACCTTGAAGGAGCAAAATGGCTGAAGATTTCCATTTAGTCTGTAGATAACAACCCACAAAAACATTTCCCTCTTTTCTCTGCCTTCTGACTTTACCCTATGAACCTGGCTTGTTTGGTGGGGAAATAATTGATAGTTTATTCAGTCAAAACTCTTAAAGATTCCAAAGGAAACATGTTCTCCTTTGGAAATTTGAGATTGAGGCTACTTTTTGAACAGAACAAAAAATACAAGCAGTAATGGATATATGAATTTTTAAACCCTGAAACTCCTTTTGTGAAGTATACGTAAGCATAACTCATACTGATGTATCTCTAAGAGGGTAAGGCAAGACAGTCTGTTTTCACTGCAGCTTTGGGTGCTGAATATGTATAAGTTTTATTTAAATTCAAATGTTGTTATTTTAAAATACACGTGTCTTTTAAATTATATTTGAAATTGTTCATCCACGCTAAGGACTGAATTTACTATAGTATGCTACAGACGTTTGAATACAAATATTCTAGCAATGTGTGTTTTCTAACGAAGCTTTAAAAGCACTCAAACCACCAGAGAACTGCAGTTAACTGGAGCCAGGATTTGTTTAAACCACGTTTTGACAGAAACAATTGCTCAGGGAGAATATTTTTCTGTTTTATTTTGTTCTGCTGTTCAGCTCTACAGGTAGCTTTTTTTGGTTTGCTTGAAGGACAAAAACAGTTGAAACTAAAAAGTATTCTGATAAACTTTATTTTGTGTGTGTAGAAATTTATGGTAGTTAATTTCATGAATAACGAGGCAATAAGCTTATTTATGGATTTTAAATTCTGTTCTCCATAAAAATTGCACAGAAAAATTTACAAGCCATACGTATAAAATAATCTAATAAAGCAATAATTTACATTAATTTTAGTTACTAGAATATATGGGCAAATTCCACCCATATCTAGCAGAGTGAAAAGTAAGACTGAAGACCCAAGACTTCCAGCATATATATTTGTTTAGATAACTATAGCTAGACAAATCTTTTTGAGGGAAGAAAATGTTTAATATAAAAGCTAATTTGATATAAATCAATGCATTTTAATGGTTAACGGAATCAACTTTATGGAAATAACTGAAAAGCACAAATGTAAAAGATTAAAATTGATTATTTAAATAATGACTGAAATCTGCGATTTGCATCATTGTGATGAAAATCAATTCATCCTGAATGAAGCTGGGAATAAAGCTCTTCCCTCCTGACAGGAACAGCAGCATTGTTCAGCAATATCCTGCGCATTTCTCAAGTTGTAGCTTGTTCAGGTCTCAAGAACAGAAGCACAAAGCTGGCCTCCCAGTTGCTTTTAATGAATACTTGTGGGTTTTTCCTATGTCCAAGAATTTGATCTGTAGGGTGATCCAGAGGTCAAGAACAAACGGCTCACTATCGCTCACCTCTGTGAAACCAAGGCTTTCATTTGCTTTTTTTAGTAACTCTAGAGGAAGTGCCTTAACTCTTTTTCAGAAGCAAAATTTTAATTGGCATAGCTAATGCAGCCTTATGAAAGTATAGACGGGTTCAGTCATCTCCTTTAAAAATGATGTTTTGTGCAATTTTTTTTCTTTTTATAGCCCAGTGTAAATTTTGGGGGTTTCATCGAATGCTTTTGCATCAGTTTGAAATTATTTCTAGAACTCTGTTTCTTTCCCTGCTTCATTTGCAATCATATTTTAACACAAGTAGCTCTAAGTTAGTACCTCGCCCTTGTTCTGATCAGTGTTTTCGGACTTTGTGTTTATCCTGTCAGAAAAGCATCAGATGTTGGTTTTTTTCTTTTCAATTATAAGTTTTGTAATGCATCACGGATTTTGCTGACAGTCTTCAAGTTCTTGAAACAGCAAGCAAATTAACAGCAGATATTGAGCGTGAGGACTGGAAAACCAATTGGCAACTCACATGATAGGATTCAGATATACTGATGGGTTGGAATGGATCTCATTTCTTTTATTTTCATAGCCTTAGTTGGCAATTAGCTTGCGCCTAAAAAAGGGAGGAATAGAAATTGGACTGCCTGGCAGTAAAGTTCTTCATTGCTGTTTAGCAGTGAGGAAACCAGGGGGAGACCGGACAAGACCGTTGGTGGTGTACCAGTGTTTCAGGAATTATGTTTATGCGGTAGAAGTTGGCAACTGAGAAAAGTATTGGCAAAGACTGAAGTCTTCTGTCTGTGTGTTAAACAAACACACCACCACTGTAGCAGGGTTGTGTTTAAAGGTGCAGGCTTCTGTTTCATTTTTCTTGGCATTTGTCTTTCAAGTCTCTCATTTTAGGATCGAAGAATGTATTCCCCCCGGTCTAGAATTGCCGCGGTTTGTTTACATTTTTTGACTTGTTGGGAATGTCGCTGATTTTTCTTCACTGTCTGATAATCATATTCATGTCTAAGAAAAAAAATGTCTTGTTTACTTTTAAAAGCTTGCTTGCTTGCTTTTTTTTTAAAATAAATAGTGGAATGTTTGTAATTTTAAATTTATTATCTCATAAGTCATTTTTAATACTATGATGCTAACCTGTCCTAGCTAATTCTTTGGAAAGCTCTGCATCCTGGCACTGGGGCAAATCATGAAGTCTTAACCTTTCCTTCAGGTTCGACTTCAGCAGGAATAAGAACTCCAGAACGGTCATTACTAGTGTAACACAAACTGTGCCTATTTGTGGGTGGAAGTCTAGCCAGTTAAAACAGACATAAAACGGTGGCTCTCCTAACTCTTTTGAATCTTTCCTAGTGTGATTTGAGCTCCTTCAGACCAGCACTACACAGACGATCATGGGAGTCTGCTCTGTGTCTCTAATTCTGGCTCCGTTTTCCTGGAGTTCAGTAGGTGCTCTGCAAAAAAACCAAAGAGCCAGAATAAGCATGAGCTGTGCTGTTGAGGGGCTAATTATTTATGGTGGTCTCCTGTTCATAGATTGAAGCCTGGTTTACTCAACAGCGAGGTCATTTTGATACACAAGTTGTGTAAACAAAACCCATGAGTTCTGCTTGTCTTTGTAGTTTTGCTTTGGGGCTTTTTTTGTTGTTTTGTTTGTTTGTTTGTTTTGTTGGTTTGGCTTTTTCCTTTTTTATTTTTTTGTTTTGTTTGGGTTTTGGTTTTTTGTTTGCTTTTTTCTTTTTTTTTTTTTTTTTTTTTT
>VFFE01005856.1:69460-111939 GCA_008921705.1 Burhinus oedicnemus
TTAATCCCCACTTACCATCTGTCCAGGAACAAGAAGTTCACTTTCCTTTCGCTGACCACTGGAATAACACAGTGGTCAGTGTGGTATTTGTGTGCCCTGAGCAGGATGAAAGTATTTGCACCCAGTGAGGTGCTCTCTACAACTACCTGAGAGGAGGCTGTAGAGCGGTGGGGGTCGGTCTCTTCTACCAAGTAACAAGCGACAGGACAAGAGGAAATGGCCTCAAGTTGCGCCAGGGGAGGTTTAGCTTGGATATTAGGAAAAATTTCTTCACTGAACGGGTTATCAAGCATTAGAACAGGCTTCCCAGAGAAGTGATTGAATCACCATCCCTGAAGGTATTTAAAAGATGGGTAGATGTGGTGCTGAGGGATATGGTTTAGTGGTGGTTTTGGCAGTGTTAGGTTTATGGTTGGACTTGATGATCTTAAAGGTCTCTTCCAACCTAGCTGATTCTATGATTCCATGATTAGGAAGAGTAGGGATTAATGAGAATACTACAAAACTCGTGAGATTTTCAACATGGCTGCTACAGACTTCATCCTGGGAGGAGGGCTGAAAACTCTTAGAAAATGGGAGCTGGCGAAGGAGGAGGGAAGGGGAGAGTTAACCCCAATGTGGAGATACACTGTTCCTTACAGGGTTGGACTTAATGTTGTGTGTTGGTGATTGCTTGAATAAATTCTTCCGTGCGGCTTCTGCACTTCAGGACTCCTACTTCTCCATGTTCTTCTACCTGGATGTGTGCCATACCTCTTTGTGGTGGCCTAGTGCAGAAGCGAAGAAAGGCAACACTGAAAATACCATGCTGTTAAGGTTAACTGAAAAATTATTTCACTTGAGGACAACCACCTTCACAGTAGGAGAGTGGAGAAGTAAGAGAGGGGCTTGAGCTTTGACGAGCTGACATCAGGACAGATTTTGCATTGGATGGTGCTCTTCAAGCCTCATTACTTTCTTTCCTTCATTGTCCCTGTGTGGTATACCCTAAGCAGGAAGAAGTAGGGAGCAGCTGGATGCTTGGAGTGACAGGTGAAGAGGCTGCTGGAGGACGTGTGGGTGAGTACCAGGCAGGGCCTGGCTGCAGGAGCTCAGAGCAGGGGGAGGTTCAGGGTCCTGTGGAGGAGCTGGTGAGCCAGACAAACCAGGACTTCAGCGAGGAACTGAGTGGGAGACCAAGACTTTGCTGTGGGGATAGGAGGACTATATGAGGGCTGTATCACTGGAAGAGCGAGGCCCATCCAGCCCAATGTGCATGAACGCGTGTGCGTTTCCAACAGGGTATTTAGATCCAAACAACACCAATTTAAAAGCACTGGATGCATGAATCATTTCTAAGTCAGGAGTTGTGACCCTGAGTGAGAAGAGACTACATGGGGCGATACGTGTACAGTGCAGGTATCAACCCACACTTTTTCCAGCCCAAAACCCCCACTTCAACAAGGTACCTAAATGTGCCAAGTTTGGGATGTGGGTAGTTTGACTGACTCGGTGACAGTAGTAATAAGCTTTAATTAAATATATAATTATCAGTTAAATACATATATACGTATTAAGAGCTTTGCTGAATTAAGTTGGAAAAATGGGGATACTCTCAAGTGTCTTTACAATATGTGGTGAAATGAATGAGATTGGGAGGGCAACAGGGGAGAAGGTAGGCCTTGTCCTGCGTGCTGTCAGGAATGTGAAACAGGTGGTGCACTTTATAGTTCATCTGTTCAGGACAAACAGGAAAAAATTTGGAAGAATTTACCTTGCTTCAGGTGCAGCTGATGACAAAGCTCACATGATGTGATGGTGATAAAATGCAACAGAAATGGAAGAGAAATTATGTTTGAAAAACTGCTTGGTTTTAATACAAAAGTCAAGTAGCAAGTGACTAGATTTTGTTAGCTCCCAGTGAAAGATAAAATTTCTTATGACTGTCTTCAAGATGATATGGGTCATATTTATCTAATACTTATTGATCAGAATGCTAACTTTACCCTGACATGTGTATAAAATGCTTAAAGTAATTCACAGAGGCTACGAAATAAAGCAAAAATTGCACAAGCATTTCAAATAAGAGAACACTGATCATGAATCTAAGCATAGACATAAAGGTCAAGAGTGACAGCTACATTCATCAGATTTTCATGAGAATCCGTTCAGTAGAATGGATCTGGCACCTTATTTCAGAAGTGGTCAACACTCATGGATTCAGTAGAAAATCAATGAGACTGCTGGGTATTTATAACCACCTCTAAAATGTTTAGGTGCTAGTCTATATTATGGTTTGTGTGCATCTAAAGTATAAGAGTTGCTGACATTTCTGACTCTACTAGTTAAATACCAAAATCTTAATGTGGCTGAGAGCTATGTTTGTATACGTGCACACAGAGAGAAGGCTTAAGCAGTGGTTTACAAGCAGGAAGATGTCAGCAGCTTATCATTGTACCTTGGTAGATGTGGCTGAGTTGCGTACACCCTCAAGTAAGTACAGAAAGGGCCTCACCAGTTGGGATTCCCTGCTACCTCCTCACTTAGTTGATTTGGGTTATCCAAAAATGCCTGCTCCAGCACAGCCCAGTTCATGCGACATAGACCCAACAGGTGAGCAGTACCTCCTTATTAACTGTGTGTGTGCCTGAAGACCTATAATTTGGCCAATCTTGCTATAACGTAGTCTTATTTTAACGTGCAGTCAGTGGCATTAATATAAAAATTATACCATAAATAAAGTTTGTCCTGCATTCGTTGTCTGTCTGTCCTCTGGATAGTACAGAATGAAAATAGTCACAAGGATAAGTTACAGTACATGCTATAATTTTTGCACAAATAAGGACATCGTTTTATGATCTACATGTACAGTGTACCTGGGAAAAAATAATGGGAGTTCCCACCTAGTAACTCCATTCTGTATTCCTCTTCTTTAGAATTTCTTATAAAGCCTTCTCTGTAAACAACCCAGTATCCTGTAATACATGTGCTTAGCTGGTTGCCTTACATACTGACATGCATGCCATGCTTTGAAACCCCATGCCTATGGTTACTTTGACAAAGCAAATAATGCTTCCTAGAAAACGAGCACATGATGCTTTGAAATCATCTGACAAGCGTGTCGTCGTATTTCTTTTGCAAGTAATGTTGTGAGTACTTGAGTATTGTATCGGCAGATCTGCCAACTCATCTATCCTCTGCTTCTGGAGAGCTCTCACGTTCCGTTGTGATGCTTCACCAGCATTTGCTGGATGGGTAGGACTGACAAAGTTGTATGGTCTGGTTCCTCAGAAAGCCCGTTTATTTCTGTACGCGTGTGAATCGGTGTATCTTACCAACAAAAGCTGATATTTGCAGCTGCTAACTGTATTGCCCTCTTGAGTAAGGTTTATGAGTTTGTAGCCAGAGAATATACCTGAGGATTGTGTATCGCCTCAAACTTTATGTAAGAAAGCTTTATGTAAGAAGGAAGGATGAAACTTCCAATCTCCTTTTCCTGGCACAGATTTTAATGCATCTTGTTTCCAAAACTGGGAATGTAATAAAAAGAAACTGCAAGAAAGGTGTTCTCTTTAACACCTCTCTTGGTGTTCCATCTGGGCAGCTTGGGACAATTCCATGTCCTGCATCGCAGGAAGATGGAGGAGAAAGGCAAACTGAGTGCTAATTCAAAAACTGTAGTCGTAAATTGTTCCCATTTTTAATATGGGATGCCCCAATACACTGTAATTGTGGGTACCCGAATTTGATTTTTCCGTTCTTAGTAAGTTTGTCTCCCTCTTCTGTTTGTGAATATAACACAGTTTTTATATTTGTTGAGAAACCTGGAAAATACCATTTTAAGAACGAATGTCTTCCATTGCCTAACATGAAGATTCTTTATAAGGTTCTAGAATTACATTGCTTGTGTTCCTGTGTGTATAGCACTGGAAGAGGTTGAGCTTTTGGGAAGGCCTAGAAAATGTGGAAATAAGTATAAATCACCCTGAATAGAGGTCGGTATATTGTTTAATCTTTCTGTAGATAGAGAGGTATTCTGAAACATAAAGGATGAAATCCATCCTTCCTGGAGTCAGAAGGACCTTTTTTAGTTCATTCAGGATTTTGGACAGCAGATTCCACGTGTTTAAAGAAGCACTGGCTGGGAGTGCTACCTGGGCTGCTTCTGGAGCTCTGCAGCAGGCACAGACACAGCGTTTTGTGTTGCCGTTATCTTCGCTACGTTTCTTATAGCAAGTCAAACTGAATACTTTCAAAAGCAGAGAACTGGTTTTCCTCAGAGGCATGAAAAAGTTCCATCATTTCCCATATGGTATATGTATAGACACATAGGTGATGCATAAATTGTGGAACAGTAGCAAAACTCCAGGTAATGAAAAAACGTGCGTTATCTTGTGTTTTGTTTCGAAGGGCTTTATTTGTAGGCCTTTTCTCTGGCTGTGTACCTTTTCCTCATGCGGTGGAACCCTGCTCAGGGCCAGCGAAATCCGCTGGCCAGGATGGCATGGCGGGAGCAGCACACCTCCTCGCAGGGTCAGATGGGATATGTGGGATCTCTGCTGGGTCTCAGCATCTGCTACCATATCGCGGTGGCAGCAGTGTTTTGAGTAACAGTCATTTATTATATGCCAATATTGTATTTGCTGATCCATGTATGTATAACTGAAAAGTGTAGTTCCTGCAAATTTTATAATTGCCTAATCTCAACAGAAATTTAAGCGATACTTAAAAGTATGAGGTGAAAATATGCTTTGTTTCGGGGAAAGAATTTTGTTGTTGTTGTTTCGTGAATTTTGGAGATAAAATACAGATAAAATATTCAGAGATGCAGAGGCTGATAGTCCATCTGGTAGCGAGCTGCTTTAGCACAGAACGACGAGACCTCGCCATAAGGATGTGCCTTTAGCTGATAATTACTAGCAGTCAAACTACCTAGAGCGTACACCTTTTCTTATTTATATTCCAGTCCTGTAACCTTCCCTATTCTCTCGTGCCTTTGTTCTATTAATCTACAAAACAGGGCTCGACTTGTGATTAGTCCTTAGAGGTTGTTTCTATTAATCAGGCTGCAAAACAGGTCTACTTGGATGTTCTGTTGCAAGTGCTTAATGTGCTTTCCTCATCAGTCCACGGCACAGAGCTCCTAGGGTTGTCTTAAATGGCCATGAAATCAGTGATGTGTCTGCTGCACTTTCTTTGTGTTTACGTCTTGATTGTGTTGCTGTAGGATGGGGAAAATAGAAAGAGGAGAATAATTGCAGTCCTATAGAAAATTGCTTAACTTAGTGACATTTGTGGCTACACGTTGGTGGAGAGCGAGGCGGCAGCTGCGGGACGGATCCTGGCACAGCAGAACCGCTTGTGAGGTGCGTTTTGAATGAGAAGAACCTGCCCCGTCTTTAAATGCGAGGATGAAAATTCAAGCTTTGATTACAGATAGTTTTAGACCCTTTTATAGAGTTTTAAAGATAAATCTATCCCCGTAACATTCAGAGGGTCATTTAAGACGGTGTGTATTTTTCCGCAGTAGGTAGAAAGCCAGACAGATTTCTGCTGATGTATATATAACCAAAAAAAAAAAAAAGAAAAAAGAAAAAAAAGAAATCTAAGAATTGCTGGAATATAAACAAAAAATCCCAAACTGAACTGTTCTGTAACACTTCCATTATTAGAACTTATCATAAAATTTGAACAATAAACAGTGTACGTAGTGAGAAACTAAATCTAGTTTCATTATAGAAGAGATTACTAACTATAAAAGCGTAATGATTTATGCTTCTAATTAAATACAGTATTTCCTCCCTGTAGGAGGGAAGTGTCTATTTTTGAAAACTATCAGAAGAAACAAACCAGACTCCTAGTTATTTTTTCTATACTGTTCCTTTGGTTTTACTTTTTTTTAAAAAAAGTTTTTGTTATGTTGATTACATATTTCTTTGCCAGCTCAATGAAGTCCGTCACTGAACTATAAAGAACTTAAGCTGCTGTCTGGCCCTGAGGCAGCAGGGTTTGTCTCAGCTGCTGTGTGTGCCTCTCGCTGTGTTCGTGCCCGTTTTTTCTGTATTCCCACGGCACGTGCCTCAATTTCTCTAGTGCACCAGCTTAAATTACCAGCCTTTGCAAAACTGGCCCGGGCTTGACTTCCCGTGAAGTCCACACCTGAATCCTTGTTGGCTACGCTGGGAACTGCTCCCTTACCGCTTTGTGCCATCATTTAACCGCTAATTTGAAAGGCTTTGTGCTGCCTCATCCCCAGCTACAAACCACTTCATTAGGCTGTGGCTTGTCCAGTTTGACCTTTCGTGGCCTAAAGAGCAGAGTTAAATGCCAGCGTGACACCTCCCTCCCTCGGCTGACGCAGTGCAGATGGAATGCCTTCCGTCGTGCCTTATCGCTGACGTGATCCTGACACGAATAGCCGAGTGAGCGGCTTACGCGCACCCAGGTAACCTGTTTCACAGCAATTAAGGAGAAGGGGTTCCCAAATGTATCGTGCCTTGCGAATTCATCACGCCTGCTCTTTATGGGGTTGGTTGAGGAGGAGCCGGGATTGTGGGTTACCACCTCCTTCTGCCTGCGGCAAACCTGAGGTGTTACAGAGGACTAACCATTTGAAGGTGCCATGTAGTAAAGCCATTTTTTCAGAGGTTTGCAGACTAGTACTAACAGTCACTTAAACAGATTAGTAATAGTTTTAATAATTTGTACTGTCCAAGGTGATTTTCTTTCCAATTCTAGCCATCTTTGGGTAATGCTGTTTCAAAGCCACAACTGTGAAATTTGACGTATATTGTTCTTACTGGGAATTCAGAAGAAGGAGGCTCCCTAATGTGGTTCTCTCTAGTCCCCTTTCAGTAGTTTCATTTTCACCAACTATTTCTACTGATTATTTTTTTTTCCTTCTTTCTCCTTTTTTCCTCCCTCCTTATCATTTCCCCAGTTATCAGAGAAATCGCTCTTCCTCCATTGATTCATTTCGACCAGAGTCTGGAAGGCACAGAGAATCAAATTAACTAATATTTTACTTTTGCATGTGATTAATGCTAATGCTTACAAAGAAGAAAATACTTTACTGTGATTTAATTTTCATTCTCCGGTTGATTCCCTGTGATTTAATTTTGCAGAGGGTTGTCTCTCTGCTTATTGTCTTTTATGGAATCATTGAAGTTAGAGATTGAAAAGACCTATTAAGTCATTCTGCCATCACAGGATTGTCTCCTACACTGTATTTTCGAATGTTTTGCCTAGTTTTAATGAATGAAGAAAAGGAGGTTTAGTTAGTTCCTTTTGAGATTGTTCGTTAGTGTGGTAGGTGTTACTAATGGGAACTGCTGTTCCACTTATATTCTTCCTATGTTAATTTCATTTTGAAAAAAATCCAAATTGTACCATGTTTGATGAGATGAGCCTAAAGGTTTCTTGTACCTTTCGTGATGTGTATATTCTTGCACCTTTCAGGCCCTGTGTCAATTACATTACATACTCAGTCTTTGTAATCCTTTCAGATTTTTCTCTTTTGCTCTTCCTTATTTCTGGTGAGTTTTTTTTTTTATTCCTGGGTATTGGTTGTTGGTTGGTTGGTTGTCTGGTTTGGGGTGGGTTTTTTTTAGTTTTCACAAGAGGCTCGGAACCAAACCCCAGTATTCTGCATGGATGTCACTAACGCACTGTATGTTGAGTGGAGACACTTGGCTAGTTGAAATACTGATGTGGTACGGCGACCATGTGTTTCATTGCTTCTGCAGAAAGTCCAGACTTGCGTCACGCTGTCTTTTTTTGATGTCTTGTGATACATCCATGTGTGTAGCCCAGATCATTTTATTCTTTTTCCCATTCATGTTGCAAGCTCATACATAATTTGCTGTCAGCTGCTGCCCCTAGGTCTTTTGTTTTAGCTTAATGACTTTCGGATTTCTTCCTCTCAATGATTCTTTACGTTTTTTAATTCTTCTCAGATGTGTTAGCCTGCATTTTTTAAGAAGGAATCCTGTTTTCTTACTTCTCTCAGTGTTTCTAACCTCCTTTTGCATAATTTCCCCACTGTCATGTTTATAACACCTCTCACTATATCAAAATCTGTGAATTTAATTAATGTACTGTTTACCCCTTCTTCCAGATCATTAATAAAGATGTTAAATAAAACTGATCCTAATACCAGTCCCTGTGGCAATCCACTAGCACCTCCCTTGTGCTGCTGCAATCTATTTGTTTATAGCCCTTTAGTCACTATTCATCTGTGTGATACTCCTCACAGGCAAGCCAATTTTAGGTTTTTGAAAAGGGATTGTATCACATTTTGCCAAAGTCTGGAATGATACAATCTACTGTATTATTTTAATCTACTGACTTCACTGAATTTAATATATTTATGAAAATGAAATGTGATGAAATAGATCTATGGTTTTGGAGCACTTTGAAATCTTAGCAGTTGGGTAGCTATAATTCTTCTTTCTTAGAGCAATTACACCTCCTCCACCCCCACCCACCACCCACCCCAATTACACCGTAATTTTATTCTGTGCTGAATTTAGACTTACTAGGACATAATTCTCAGTATCACTCCTTAATTCATGGTGTATAGATCAGCACCAGTTTCTCACTGCTCCTCCAGGGTCTGATTGTAGAAACAAAAGTACTCCAGATAGAATTCTTCTGTTAATATTTCAAGATTTGAATTGTCTATTGCTTGTTTGTCAGCAGTCATCATGGGCAGAGCTTTGTTATTTTTGTAATTATATATAGGTCCATTTGACATTTCGTTCACCTGTTTGCAAAAGCAACAGCGAACTCTTGCCTTAAGTGCACACTTTCATCCTTGTGAAATTTTTAAGATTTACATGTTTACTTAAGTTCAACATGGGTTTAAGTGCTTTCTTGCTGTGCAGCTTGGGGGTACGTGTCATTTGGTTAGTAGCCCACTGAATTTATATTTCATTCAAATTCAAATATATTTTAAATTGCAATAGGAAAAAATCTTTTGCTTCACGACTTTTTCCTTTTACGTTGTATGCATCTGTATGGACTTGAATAACAAGTTGTGTCATCACCAATTGAATAAAAACAGCCTTGGGAAATTTCAGTATGTTTAGGTATGTTTGGCTTGATTTTACAAGCTCCATGCAAAAATCGATTTTTACGTTATGAAGGGTAGTGTGGAGAGTTTATCTGTCACAGCTTGGTTGGAATGGCATGCTGTTCAAATCACAACTGAATCATCATAGCTGGGAGAAGAGAAGGTATTAAAATATGGGTCACAGCCCTGATTTATGACTGTGCTAATCCAGAGCTGTAGTAACATAAAACCAGAGCACTTGTTATTACTACCTTTTGGTTGGTTAGGGCTGGGGAGTACTGCAGTCTGAACGGAGAAATCGGTCGTGGCGTGTGCAGTGCTCATACCTCGCTGGCCGCTCCGAGCCGGGGTTTCTTGCCTCTCCCTGCTGCAGAGGGCAACTTCTCCAGTGGCACTGAGCAGTGAGATGCTGTATGAAATGACTTTAAACACAGTGATTTTGATGTCATCCTGCAAGCTTTTAAATCCCACTGATACTGGGGAAGGGAGGCTGGGAAACAGCTTAATCTCAGTTCCACAATCAGTAAAGCTGCCATATTACCCGTTAATACGGACTTCCTGCAAATCAGCCGGGCTTCTGATTCATTCCCTCGGTTTCCGATTCATTCCCCAGAGCATAAAATAGGGAGTGTGTGCTGACTGCAGGAGGGACACGGTTACTCCTTCAGTTGTGCTCCACATTTTGAACTGGCCAAGTTTATACTGGGTAAGTCCTTTGCGTCTTGTTGCTGCAGTGCTTTGGTTCGGGGCTTGATGGAGTTTTGATCTAGTGCTAGGTACGCTAAAATGGGTTTTATTTACTGTCTTGCTGAACAGTGACATCAGAACAGAATTAGTACTTCACCAAGATCTGCTAATAATGAATAGTGAGAGATGGAGTGACAGGCTTGGCGCGTATCTTTGTACTTCTGTAAACGTAAGGATGTCCCATTTGAATTAAGGTGCTCTCTGTATAAAGCAGGTAATGGAAAGTGGCAGGATATATTTTCAAACAGTGTGGCTTAGCTGGCCTGTGTTCTTAGCGTGTTGAACCCCTGAGGAGAAATCCATTAAGATGTTACTGTGCCCTCCCACCAGAAAGCCACGTGATTTGCGCTTACGCATGTATGTGAAAGGCAATTTCATATAGGTGACCGCTGTGAAACCGTTTGGGGTTTTTTTTTCAGACTTTATTTCTTTATTTCTGAAAGAACTAGTAGGTAAGAGGGAAGCACAGTAAATGCATTGGTTTCTTCAGGGTGCAAACTGTTGGGTCATGGGCTCTTGGTATAGAGGAGAGAGAGTGCTCTAGAAAGGTGTCTGTAGTTTGTGGTCACATATGCATGTCAGAAATGCCTTTGAAATTAATAGTTAGCACAGTTATTACGTGAGTAGAAGAACACATATCTTCAAGGAGATCTGGTCCTCCTGCTTCTTGAACGATACTGTGCTGGTATGTGTCACAGTTTAATAATATGGCTATTTTTAATTATAGCATTTGATTTATATTAATTGCTGCAGACTGTAGTAATCAGTGGAACTGAATTTTTCAAGTTTGTTTGCAGACTTGCAGACTACAGCTGCTGCCTGTGGTGACTGTGCTTCCAGTTAGAGAGCCACGTGGATGCCAGAAGGATGGAGCATATGGGTGAGGGAACAGGGAAGGGGGGTCCCAGCTCTGACGCTGTCTCACCGTACGAGGAACCCGAGTAGCTGGTTCCTTTGCCCTAATTTCTTCATCTACAAAATGAGGCTCATAATATTTATATTCTTTCCTCATTGCTTGCCATTTGGACAGTAGTTTCAGCACGTGAAGCTCTCTAAAAGTGTCAAGTATTAGCGTTAACTTATTTTTAGCAAGATGATCCAGCAAGGTCCTGAGCAGATGCAGACTTGCTTTCATGAATGGTTTCAAAGGAGCCAGTGGGACTGTTTGCTTGCTTGAGGTTTGTGTACTTGCTCTAGTACTTGGCTGGATCATTGCACTGGAAAGCTAAGTAGGTGTCTATTTTTTGCAGGATAAGAAGGGGCGTATTTGAGCTACTGTTGAAGTGGAATAGATAGCTGTGTTACTTGAAGTGGGAGCTGGTAACGTGTGATTTCAGGACACTTGAAGCCCTCTTCTCCGAAAAGAGGAAGGTTAATAAAAGCTGTGCACTGAGTTTACTTCCCAAAATTTCTGTTTGGGATGGCAGATGCATCACTCATTAATAATTAGTTTATTAAGAAAGATTAAAAGAATGCAGACAGGCTTCAGTCTGTACTGCAGTACAATGGAGTGAGGGGAAACCATCTGAAATTGTTTACTGGAAATACTGTGCTCTCTTGTTGCCATCCGAACCCAGCAGTGGGCTGGGTAATGTGCCTTTACTGTAGAAACCATTCCGCAGACTAAGTCCGTCCCCAAATGCCTGTTGAGAGCTGCTTCTCCCAAGGAGGTGGTGAGTTGTCAAAGACCTGGGCAATCCCAGCCCTTCTCTCCCCACCCCAAACTCTGAGTCCAGCCCATTTGTTTTCCATGGAGCTGTGAGGATGTTGCTTATTTTTCCAACAGACCCACCTTGGCACCGAGTATCTGTAGGGAAGATATTTAGACTTCAAAGGAATTTCAACTTTTCATTTGAACTTGAGGGTGGGCCACACATAAGCACCCGTGGGAAGAAATGCATCTTTGTGCCTCTCAAAATAATACTAATATTCATTCTTACCTACTAATTACCACCTCCTGCTCTTTATTTAAAATCGGACTAGAAGTAGAAGATTCAATCTTCACTCAAAGGCAAAGTTCACAGGTATTTGAGGAAAGAGTCCTGCAGTCCAGGCGGTGAAAACCGACACTTCTTCCTACCTTCTATCAAAAGCGGTGTTGAAATGTAGGGCCTGTTATTGTATATTTATTCAGGCATCAATCACAATCAAGCCTCCTGCTAGTTCATCTGTAAGGGCATTGTAATCCTATTTTTATCAGTTCCTTCCTGTACATCAGACAGTTAAAATAGCATGAGTAGGGGTCAGAAATATCTTAATGGGTTCGGTTCCCAGAGATATCGGTGACCAGAGGAAGAGTTTTGCTGAAATTTCTTCCTGAGCTGATAAGGTAGATAAACAGGGGCAAGGTGCAGAGCGAGGGCATGCTGGGGGAAGTAGAGCATTGGATGGCACCGTAAAGGAGCTGCAGAAAGATTAGGTAGACAGTATTACTGATGGAAAGACCTCAGGAGCAGACAGAAAATAAATGTTACCATTTGCCAAGTTACCCGTTTGTAAAAGAAAGTGTTTAATTTTTTCCAGAGTGGGCTGGTTTAAGTCTAAGTGACTTTTATAATTAGCTTTACTCTTGTTTTTGCTATTGTACTTCTTAAAAATATGCGGATGATTACATATTTGAAGAAAGTTGATTGTTGCTGATTGGCAATGTTTCATTCTTGTTAACTTTGTATGGTATGCTACTGACCCATTTAAATAACAGCATAGCATTAGTCATTACGTTTTTATTTTACATTTTTACACTTTATATTTTTTGTATATACGTTTAAAATTTTTCTGATTATAAAACTCTTTTGTCATTCAGTCAAGCTGTCTTTGGATGCAAATTATTAGAATTAATTTATGAATGAACACAGAGAACAGTTTAAAACTTGCTCGCTTACCAGAATAAAACTACCTTAGAATGTCTAAATACATAAAGAAAAACTAAGTTCATTAAAGCAAATTTTATCTTATAAGACAAAGTATTACCTTTGTCTCTGTTTTTAAACTGATCTATTGTTCCTGGTCAAGCTAGTCTTTCAAGATTGCAGAGATAATGGGCCTGGTCTTTCATACTTCGTTTTTGTTCATATACTGCGGGTGGTACCTTTGCTTCTCCAATTCCCAATTTTTTTTTTGTTTTGGTTTGGTTTGGTTTTTTTTAATCAACATGAATGTGAACTACTTGTATGGGCTAAAATAAAAAATACATTATCTTCTCCAAAAGCAGAAACTAATCCTGTAAAAATCTTTTTTGCCAAACCGTGATTCTAGGAGCTTATTTGGGGACTTCTGCCAGTTCAGTGGCTTGACTTTTAACTTTAGGAGCAATTAAACATTGCTTATTTTTTAGGATATTAATGATTTTAATATATTATTGTAAGTGTAGACTTCATGTGGCTAGTTGCAGATTGAGGGTAAACGTTAAAAATAACCAGCTGTCCAAAGCGGTAATAATGTACTTAATATAAACTAGAAATCATTATGTAAAAACTCAAAATAAAAATCCAGGTTAATTAAATCGGAAATGTAAATTTGTCTCCCCAGCACAATTTGGTGTTTGAATCTTAATCATTTCTGCTGCAAGTCTGTGATAAACTTGCTGAAGAGAAGAGAGAAGCCAGACACATCAAGCTGCTTTTCTACTTAGCAGAGTCTTTCCCCCCTGCCCTGTTGTGCCAGGGGCTGCAGCTGCTCAGGAGCCGCGGGTTTACGTTTGGTTACACGATATGAGAAGGTTATGCTAACAATGTGTGAAGATTTTGAATAGCGTTCCACCATGTTTTCATTTTAATTTTAGTTGTTGATTATTCTAATTGTGTATTCCAAAATACCCTTTCCCGTGTAAACTTATTTAAAATAAATTGCACAAGAAAACAACCAATCAGTAAAGTCAGAAATATTTTTGGAGACCGGATGCCTTTTGCAAGCAATAAAAGAGTGAAGACATCGGCGTTTTTCCATCGTGAGCAGTGAACACTAGCAACACATAATAAGCAGCCATCACGCTCGTTGCAAACTAAAAACCGCATACATAGTAAGCTAAACTTCAGTATTTCTGTACTTCTGGAGCTGTGTGATGCTTTCTGGAACACACCTGGCGCCGATTGAGATGAACTCGGTAAACCTGTGTACGGCTGCAAGGTCTGGAAGGCTGTAGTGCTCTTCCCAAAGTCTGCAGGAGCTCGTGGGGGTGCGTGGTGCTTTTGCCGGTGGATTCCATCTGTCAGGGCTCATAGCAAGCAAGCCCTGCAGGCGAGTCTTCTCCGGGGGTCTCTCACAGACTCTCGTGTTTGCCTTTTTTGTTTCTGCGGTGGAAGTTCATTGTGTTTTTCAGCCTACCTGTCAAAAGCACTGGCCTTTCACACAGGAGCATCGTGCTGAATCGTGCATTAAAGACCTTAGATAATCATAATTTCATAGCAGCTGACCTTACAACATGAGCAATTCAGTCCTACTGTGTGAGGAATAAGCTGTAGTTCAAGAAGAAATTCTGCACAGTTAGAATAATCTAGATTTTTCTTTTGTTGCTGTTCTTAACTATCCTTTCAAGAAATAATCATTTCTGGAGGCATGTACGTAAGTTAATTTAAAAGTTCGTCTGACTTTTTTTTACCTTTAAAAGACAAGGAGGGAAATACTGGTGTGAGCAAAAGATGTTATTCTAGTTGGAATAAATAGTGGGGGCAGAGGGGTTTGTGACTATCACAGCTTTCATGTAATACTTCTGATTCTAATTATATTGGACTTCCCTCACACCCCAGTCTGACGGTAATATTTCAGGTGAATTCGTTTTACTCCAGCAAAAGCTGACAAGGAGGGGCAAATTTGGTAAAGGTATAGAAACCGCTTGTTCATATATTCTGTTACAGAAACTAGTTTTTTTTCATTAGCGTGGCGATTCTTTAAAGCAGCCGCCCTCAAGGTAGCCGAGCGGCACGGGGAGCTCCCCAGGCTCTGAACAGAAAACCCATCTCATGCTGCTGCTCTGCGGCTCCCGCTCAGGTGCGCTGTGCTGGTAACTGTTCACCGATTGAAAAGGTGCTGTTCAAACTTCAAGCAAAGAAGTTAACAGACTGTGGTTTCTATGCCCGATTTCTCAAATATGCGATGAGGCTGCTGAATATAAGCGGAGTCGCCCATCCTGCAAGTTTTGGTGTGAAAAATTTTCATTTGCTGCAAATGGCTCCGCTGAATGTGTGTCAGTAATTGTGCATGTTTGTGGAAACGTGATCTTCTCTTCCTGCTTCCTCACTGTGTTTTCAACGTTCATATCTACTCTTTTATATTTTATCCGATGGGCATTTTACATAGATAATCAGTAACATGCCTCTAATCCTTTGTGTAAAATTTTGCTAGCTCTAAAGAAGATGGTTTGTAAGCAAGGTATGATCCAGAGTTCACTTCATCTTTCCATTGACTTCAGTGAGCATTTGGTTCGGTCCATCGGATTCCACCTTCATGGATTTCCAATGTTCTAGTATCACCATTAATGAAGTATGTTTTGCAATAACTCTGCAGTAAATGCCTTGCCAATAGTCACCTGATGAAATCTTAATACGGTTTAAATCAACGGGCCAACTTCTCCTAATTTCAGTGGGAGATGAAGTTTCAGTCCCTGTAAATGACTATCACATCTGGGATGAGAAGACAGAGGGCTGTTGTTCCCCCCAAGACAGGCAGGGACTGACTCTGTTTTGATATATTTTGCAGTCGAGCAGAAGTTACTGTATAAACCTTGCATTGTATGCCTGGTATTCTCCAGCTAAAATAAGCCATTGTGCTTGCTTGTTAGAGGCTTTGGTAAACATATGTTTAAAGGTTAAATGGTGGATTATAAAACATAGAAAATGGCAAATCATATTTACCTATGTGCATACATAGCTCTTGTAAGAGAGCAGGCTGACCTGGGTGGCTTTGGACAAGGAAATTGATTGGAGTGGCCACGCAGTATTGATACAGCAAAGAGAAGTGTGTCTGGATTTTAACAGGACTGGACTGACAGGTTGCAGTGATTTTCAGTCTGCTAGCGGCAAAGGAGGCTTTTTTTGGCTATGAAGTTATTTCTGATTTTGGTACCATGTTATAAAGCATGGCGCTTATTATAAATAAATCTACTGTAGTCATCATAATGAACTATCAAATAATTATCTCTGATAGTTACCCTACGTGAACTGGTTTTCATAATTTAATATCTTTAAATATGCTAGAAAAGTATAGCTGTTTCCATGAGTAGTGTGAGCAAAAGGCCCTGATAATTAAGTCATTTTGTCTTTGGGAAGAATAGAATTACCGTCTAAAATATTTATAGGAAATATCTCAATGACCATATAATGTATCAAGTCCGGTTTGAAATCACCATTTCCTATAGCTTGAGTTCAACAGAAGTTAAAATATCTTTGCATAACATGAGTAGAAGTCAAAAGTGTTATTAGTCTCTATTTTATCATGAAGTTTTATTGTCAAGGATAAAATTCCCAAGCGTACCAAACAAACGGGGGAGAAGGGGGCGGGGGGAGAAAAGAAGAGGCACCAGATTTCCAAAGAAGCAAAGAATAAAGAAAATGTCTGATTAGTAGTACAGTTTGGTATAGTAATGTAGAAAAGTTGAGAGGAAAACTAAGATACCTAGAAGTTTTGATGCTGAGCTAGGAAAACTGGCATAGTTCAACTGAGAATCTGTTTGGTTTCAAAATCCATGTGGAAAGCACTCAGTCATAAAAGTGTCTTCAGCATCTGCATACAGGCTGCATCGGTTCTTTGGAAAACTCAGTAGGTGCATTTTTAGGCCCCAGATAACTTTCTGACTGTGGTCCTCTGAGTCTGATCCAAAGCTTGTTGAAGCCAGTAGGATTTTTTCCACTGATCTCAGTAGGCTTTAAATTATGTGCTTGATCCTGGAGTTCTTAGATGGCAGATGAGAAAAATTTAAATGCTGTGCTTGGAATTCTGCCTGATTAAGGAGTGCAGGTTTACAGTATGAAATACAACCATCTCTCCGTCTTGATGCCACCTTTGGCATCTAAATAGCTTAGAAAAATATATTGAAGTCTCCAGGCCTGTAAGAATTTGAAAATGGCTTTTGCTTTATGCCTGCACAGTCCTTCATTGCAACTGTAGTCTGAAGAGTTATGCGGGTACTGTGTTTTGCACAGTGTAGATGTTTTCTGATATTTCAGTGTATTATTTTAAGAACTTCCTGACATTAAGCAGGTATGAGTTCATTATGCAGATAAAAGATAAAGGCAGCTCCCTCTGAAATCAGTAGTATTGGCTCCTCAGTTCTGTAAAGCCAGGATTTCATTTTAAAAGTTAGTTCAGAAGACAAAAGCCTTCCCAATAAAAGGCATAGCCAATATAGTTTCATACTGGAGGACTCAATAAATAGAGGACCCTTATAATTCCAACTGCTTTTCAGCTGTACTGTTACTTGTTGGAGATGTAAACATAACTATTTGAAAGAGTATGTGAAATTCTTCTAATTTTCTTAAAAATTATTGAGAGTTTCACTAAACTATTTTAATTCTGAAAAGAAATTGGTTTAAATTTAAATTTTAATTTTTTTAAATTTAGATTGTGTTTGTGATGTAGTGCAATACTATCACGCTTCAGAAAGGCAGATGGGAAGGATAAGGCAAAGCATCTAATCCACACACCACCTTTATAATAACCCTATTTATAATGTGGGCTGAAAATGGAGAGCTTTTTAAGTTAAATTGTGTGGACTTGAAAGCATCAATGCTGAATATTTTATGTGGAGCTTGTCAAGGGCCCTTACTAAAATAGCTTAAAAGCAGTATCACAGTTGCCTTCTTACAAGCACTGCACACTTTCAAAGAAGAAACATGCTGAAGGGTTTTCAATATTGCCAGAAGTTGGTATATATTTTTTTTTAGGTGTCAGATTTTATATGCTGTATATATACATGCATGCTCATGTGAACAAACACCTTTCTCGCCACGTTTTTGCAGAAGCTTTACTTTATATAACGCATGATATTCTTTAAGGTATAGTAAATTTTTTGTTGTTGTTTTTTGGGGGTTGGAGGTTTGATGGGGTTATTTGTGTTGAAAAGCTGAGAGTTGAAGCTAAGCAAGAGTCCTCAGCTCCCTTTTTAGTTAAAGGGGATAGAAAGCAGCACCTGCAATCCATCCCAGCTGCTTTGAACATCAGCCTGTGGACAAGTTGAATTACCCTTTGCAAGGGCTTGTCCCTCTCCACTGGCTATAAAGGAGCCCAGCTAACGAGCTTGCACCAATCATTTGACTTTTGAATGGCTAAATTTAGCTGACGAGGGCTCTAGTATTAATAGACTTGCATTCACTGTGCCTAATAATAACAGGTCATATTTGTTGCTGATGCATTGTAAGAAATAAAGCTACAGCGGGGATAGACTTACTTCAGTAAGGATATCGTGACAGTGATTTGGATGCTGAAAAATGTTAAGCGCTGTGGAAAACTCATTCCTGATAACAGCCAGCAATAGCTTGTATTTTAAACACTTTGCTAATTCATCTATCTGAATACAAGTTGCATTTAAGCAATTAGATGTTGAAACAGAAAGTTAAATACTGCTCTCCCTTTTAAAAATTCATGGTTACAGGCAGAAGTTGAGCTGCTCTAACATTTGATGAACAAAGTTTGATAAGGAGTTGTATGTTTTGATATGCAAGCATGTCAAACTACTTTAACATGCTAAATCATGCTCATTTTCTCTACACTTTTTTACTTGGTTATAATTGCCTTGCATGTAATGTAGCGTATCTTGTTCGTACATATATATGAAAACTTAGATATGGAATATATTATGTATATGTGTGTGTATACATGCATGTGTAGACTTACCGGCCTTGCCTGTGGGGGATGGTGAGGCTATTCCTCTAGTTTTTTGTTTGGTTTTCAAAGAGTATTTAATTCATGTCTCCTGAATTAGGAGGACTTTCTGAGGATTTTTTTTAACCACTAGAGTATTGAATAAACTGCAGTCATCATCCGCAGTCTTCTGGTTCCCTTCCCCCTTCCTTCTCCCAGCTGTAGCAAAGGAATGTTAAGCTAAGGAAATGGCTCGGGCTGTGGGTCTCCTGGGGGCAAGTAACCTGCATCCCTGGAAGAGGAAGGTTTCAGATGCAGCCCATTATTGAGCTCTGAAAACATATCCTCAAAATATGGTATGTCTCACTCATATCGTCTCAGTCATGGAAGATTCTGATCATTTGGGGCCTCAGTTGTGTACTGTTAAAGAAAACTGTTGTATAGATTTATATCTTCAGGGGAATGTAACCAAAATGTGGTGAAGAACCCTATTTTTACCCTACCTCTACTACTCAAAAGTTTGTTTCCTAATGTTTATAAGGGAGACGATGATGACCTCTGGGTTTTTTTATGCAGAAGGTATTATGATAGTCAAAATGATTTCTTCTGAGGATAAAGGCAGGTGAAGGCTGAATAACAGCTTGTATCAAAGAATGGATGGCAGCAGGGCCTTATAAAGAGGGTAGAATGGGAAGTTTTAAGGTGGATGTTGCTAATAGAAATGCACCTTTTCATATCTTCTGCGCTCCCAGAAGCAAAGCAATATCAAAGAGCAGAACAGCGAGAGATGACTTATTGAAAAATAAATCATGGGTGAAATTTTGAACATTGACTTCAATGAGACCAGCATTTCACACCCATTGATACGGGCGCTGGATGCTTCTAGGTGGAGGTTGCTGCATACAAATGCTCACTGCTCCTTTCTTAGCGTTGCTCAGAAGGAGTCATTGCTGTGAATTGCAAGTCTTCCTATCGCATTGAGGTGGGGTAAACAGGAGTGTTATTCAGAGTGAGCAGTTACTCAAATGGAAGAGAGTAAGCAATATTTAGGTGTTAATTGGTAATATAAACCCATCTATTTTTCTTCTAGTGGTTACCAGCTCTATGACATGAGCAAGCCGATAGAAAGAAGTTGCCTTTTAAAGGCAGAAGATTATTATTTCATTACAGCAAGAAAAAGAGATTTGGAAAAGCGAAACCCGAGTTCGGAGTTTGATCTTGAAGTTGTCCTTAGAACAGTTCATTGTATTTAATAGAAATACTCACATCACTTAGGGTAATGATAAATGTTACCATGGTCTTCTCCCCACTGTCACTGAAAGGAAGTCTTTGCAGATTCTGAAATCCCAGTGAGCAGGAGGCATCATCTTGTACACTAAAGTTTTCTGAAGGATGTTCTCTTTATTTGTTTTTTCAGTGACACCTTCCAAGTCTCAAGTCTATTAATACACATAAAATATGTATTATGCCACATGGCTCAATCTTCTGTATTACAGGGGATTTATTGCTGTCAGTCTCTCATGAACCTTAGTGAGATATCCTGTGGTAGTAAAGTAAAAAAATATTTGCAAGATGTGGCCCTTAGTGGTATTTTTTTAATAATGTGTGTATGTATGTACATTTATACGTACCAGGTTTTCTTAGCCAGTGCTCTATCTTTCAGCCTGCATGAAGTCACATTGCAGAGGTTACCTCTGTTACCATTAATGACTGGGAAAGGACCAGGAGCTACGGGCAAAAGTAAATTTTCACATTTGCCAGGCATGGTTCGTTGGAGAAACCAGCTCTGTTGCTTTCCTGTGCCTTTGCTCATCTGTCATTGTGGCAATACATAGTGACATTTCAAACTGCTAGCATGGAAATAAGATAAAAAGTGCTTGGGACAACTGGGAAATTTCATTTAGACAGAATGTCAGACCCTAGTCTCCAGTGAAAATACTGTAGGTTTACCATGTCCAGCTTTGCGATATCATTTGATGTGAAATTAAATCAGAGGCCAGCCACGAAACAGGAAAGCAGTTGAGCCTGTTCGGTTTTAGTTTGTCGTACAATTCTGGTACTCCTGATCCCTGTTCCTTGCAAGAGTGAGTTACGATGGCTAACTCTTTATAAAGGTGTCTTGAAAGCGTGATTCCCACAGAAACGTCTTTCAATTCCTTGCATTACCTTGAAATTTGAAAAGTTCGTTAAGTCTCTAAAAACCTTGTTCTGGCCCTCATTGTTCTTGTGGATCAAGTTCATGCTGGCTAACAGTTATTTTGCTTTGCACAGTAACTTAACACTGATATTTCAGGACAAATAGGCACCAGTGTGGCTCCTGAATGGGTGAGTTACATGTATTCATAAGCCATTCCATTCATTTCTCTGACATGGAAAAAAGGGTAGGGCTGCTTTCATCCTGCTGCCAACCCTTTTATCTCTAAAGAATCAAATTTCAGGAAACCTTTCTGCCTAGGTCAAAATTTCAAAGGGATCCTGTAATATTGAAAAAGTTCAGCATCTTAAGTCTCCTAATTTTAAGGGGAATGTTTCTTTTCCCACTGAGAAGACAAAACAAAGCTGCCCCCCAAACCAAAACAGAAACCAATGAAAAAAACCTAAAGCAAAACACAGGTTTGGAGATGTGGGGCTTAGTAAAAATGTGTTCAGTGTTACTTCACTTCCTACTATTCAGGACAGCGCATTGTTAAAACTGATGCCGTGTTTATACACATTGTGGTTATGGCTATAGTCGGGGCTATTGTTGAAGGATGTTATACAGACATTTATCATAGTATGTCAGTAAACCCATTGTAAAAATGTCCTAGTAGTTAAATGAGGCTTAGATTTAATGAGGCTGTAAGAAAGAACCGTTTTTTTTATCATACTGTAAATAAGGTTCCTATAGCAATGTCATTGGAGTAACGTGCAGATTTTCTTTTGTTTCAGAATCAGAGCAATATTTCCGTAAAGTTAGGCAAGCAATTTAAAATACACACTTTTATAAAGCCTTTGAAGAAATAGTTGCTTGGTCATACTCTGACTACACGATGATGACTACATGATGATAGTTAATGAAGGTGTGAAGTTATAAAAAATTCAAGTCACACCACCCCCCCCAGCCCCCACCCCCCCAATAGTACAATCTAGGTAATAAAATCCTAACACTAATAAAATACTGTGTTAATGGCTAAGTAATACATTGCCAATGCAGAAAAATCCTCTTCAATACTTTTTAAAAAGATACTCACTTAACATAGTTCCACATATTTGTGCTACTTCATAAGCTAATGGTGAACTGACTTTAATATGTTTTTAACACTGCTGCTACTGAGAAATGTAAAAATGAGCCTCGTAACCATTAAGGTTTTACCCACCAACATTTATTTTTCTTGTAGCTGTGAAAACAGCCATCTAAAGCTCCAAAAGGTAGTAATTTGGACCACATTTTAGCTTTCTGCATTTATTTGCAATCTGACATACTTTCTGTGATGTATAGGGGGCATGCTTTATGTTGTTTAAAAAGTATGAAACTGTAAGGGGAAATAAATATAATTTTAACTATTTGAAAGGACATTGTCAACAGCAGAAGATGAGGAAGAGTGTCTTAATTATTCTTAATGTTTCTTTTACAGTAGGGGTGCGTTGTTATCTTGAACGCTGTAGTTTGATGGTAAAGCTTTCAGTGCGTTTTGCCATCAGAGAAAGCAGTTCCTGGCCTGAATAACCAGTCCTGAGCCCAGTGCTACCGTTCTCCAGTCCCGTGTCTGTGCTGTTGCAGATTTGAACGCTGTAAAACCGAGTAACTGAAAAGATCTTCCAATTTTTTTTAAAACACGGATGATGTCAGTGACCCCATCTCAATCTCAGCAGTACCAGCAGACGGAAGCAGTGCCTGTGGCATGGAGGAGCAGGGAAGGCTCAGGAGAGGGGCAGAAGGTTTTCCAAGTGGTTTTGCCACCAAAGAAAGTGCTGCTGTATACCTTAGTGCTCAGCCATCTAAACTCCCGTCAGGATGGGTAACAGATAAACATCTTACTGCAAGTCTCTCTAGTCTTTGTAGATCAAATTGTGCTAGTTGACTCACGAGGGACGGCTGGCCACAGCGCAGAGAAGGCAGGACTACCCTGGGCTCCTCCTGCCTTTCCAACAGCCTGCTGCGAGTCCCGGGAGGGAGCGCGGCTGCCCGGGAGGCTGACTTACCCCAGTGAGAGGCACAGAACTCAGTTCTGCATCATTTGATTCCAGTTTTAGTATCGCTGGCTTTAAGAGGAAGATCCAGACAATGGAGTATTCTCAGGGAAGGGGCGCGGGGTGGGGGGAGAAGATGATCGTTCAGGATGAGGATATTTGGATCCATGGCAGCAGCCATAACCACAACAGCTTTCCTCTTCTACCAAGAAAGATTTTGCCCTAGCCCCAGGGACTTGCATGCCCCATCAGTGTCCAAGGTTCCCCTTTGGCAGCACGTTTCCCTTCGGCTGCTACTTTCTCTGCTTAAAGCTTCCTGGGGGCATTGCTAGGGGTGTGACTCCGAGTGCTTTATCCTACACGAGTAGATTCCTGCAGCTCTCTATTTAGAAGGCTATTTAATGTTAGCTCTCTATTCATTTGGAAATAATGGTGTTGGGGAAAAAAATTTAATTAAAATGGCTTCAGAAAGTAGTTAATTATAAAGCCTACCATGGCCTGAAGTCTAAAATACATTGCAGACTGAGAAATCACGTAGGGGTGCATTACTAAAATAATTAATTTAAAATTTTACATATATCACCCACACAGCAAATGCCGTGGCTGCTGCTAAAATGAGTCCAGTGCCCTTCAAAAAGTGTGAGCATCTCTTATATCTCCCACTCACTCCCTTTTAGATATGCTTGTTTTCTTCTTTATTACGGGCATGCACTTTGTGTTAAGAACATCGATTTTGTGGAAAGTCTTTGGGTAAGAAATGAAATCTTCACCGCGTTTATTTTAGCATTATGATTGTGTTTTGCGGGGCCAGGGTTTCACTCGGTGAGTGCCTCATTTAACACAGGCAAGAGGTGCACAGACCCCAATGCTGCCTGTGCCACACGTCCTTCATCTGGTGCAGCCTCTGCATTGATCTGGATCAGTCAGTGTCAGCTCTTAAACTCGTCTCGGACCACTGACAATCCTGCCAGTTCGCTTAAGGGATAACAGAGATGTGGGCCTGCACCGGTGTGCTGGCCTTATACCGCCATGGGATCCCATCAAGGCAATCCTTTAAGTTCAGCACTGTTGTACCAAATTTAGGGCTTTTCTGTGCTTGGGCCACAGTGTTTGCCTGTATATGCCGAATAAGAGTTCAATATTGCAAAGCCTTGCCTTTAAGTGCAGGAAAATAGCTGGTGGGTTTTGATATTTGGGGGTGGGGAGGGTGGCGTGTGTTTGGAGGGTGTGTTGTTTTTTGGTTGTTTTTTTTTTTTTCTTTACTTTTGAAGAAACGAGATTGTGTCCTGTGCAGGTTCCGGTTTTGCGATCGCATCCAAACGGTACCTGCTGTCCGGTAGCTATCAATATGCTGAGATTCTTGCCTCTTGTCAGTCTAATTTCTAGTTGGTGCAGGTTCTTGACATTCAGCGCTTTATCAAACATAGGCTGCTTGGCACCTATTACCACTGATCTCAGCATTGCTAATAAACAGCAACATCAAGGCCATATTTTCTGGTTCCTGTCAGACCACTGCTTTCCTGGGTGAAATAAAAGTCCTATTAACATGCTCCTCCTCATTGGCTCTGACAGTTTGATTAATTAGGCCCCCTCTTTAGATGACCTCTGCACTGACACGACAAGGAGGTGAATATAAAATGAATAGTTTGCCCACATAATGGCCTGCTGCAACTTTCAGATTTTTATCAGATCAGACTGAAGTCCGGGGCCTGTGTTATAACCTACAGTGTACAGCAATATATGGCTGTGGGTTGTGAACCGCAGGCTTTACAACACGGTTAAAGAATTAAAACCAAACCAGTTCTAGCCGTCCTGATGTACTGACTTCTCCTCTAAGAATTAATCTTTCCTTTACTCTCTTGACCGTGCGATACAAATCTAATTCGTTTACATTATCAAATAAAATGACCTTTTGTTTTCAACAGATTTTTTTATTGCCAGAAAATACAGTGTGTTAACTCTGTGGTTATTCAGCCTCCCATAAAATACTAACGTAAAGCCATTATTCTAGTGGCACTCTATTTAAATGTCAGTCTGCCTTTCTATTATAAACCACCAGTTCATAGGCTTGTAACTCATCAGTAAAAAAATTTACTTCAGGTGAGAACTTGGAATATGAGCTCACAACTTTTCTTTGGAAGTGTATTTTTTAAAAATACGAGTGTTTGTGATCCCAAGAGATGAACATGTAATTGTGAACCTATAGCACAGCATTCATAGGACCAGAAACATCTGATTGTGCCAGCACGTTGCCCACCGGAGGGTGCCGCTGACTGGGGCTGGTGCTTTGCGGTTCCAGGAGAAGCAGTTTGGTCAGCCAGCTACGCAGAGGTGTTGGAAGTACATTGCAATCCAACTCGGAGTCAACTTGGGCTTTTCATAAAACCTGGAGTTTTGGCTGGTGGTTGATGAGAAAGATGTTTTCCCCATGTCTTTTTTTGCTGCTGCGTGCTTGCACTTGATTACGTTCCATCAACACTCTCTTGAGGGGAATTAGATGTTGCGTATTGCCTTGCAGAGATGTGGGTGTCAAAATCCTCCCTCTCCATCCAGGTGGGAACTGGAAAAAACATGAATAGTATTTTGTTGATCAGGTGGAGTCACTGATACTGAGGAAGAATTTCTGTTATGATGGTTACTAATTAAAGTTGTCATGTTAGGGTTTTTTCACCAGAAAAGTCAGATTAACTCTCGTTCAGTCTGTAGTAATAATCTGCATCTCCCACAAACCTCTTTGAAGGGGCAACATGAAGGTGGGTGAGCCTAAAATTAAATGTTGCATAAATTGACCTGCATGTAATCTTAGCTGCTTGTTTAATGATCTTGAAGGCAACAAAAGTGAGTGACCCATGCTTAAACAGATCCTTTTCAATTAAATAATGCTCCTTTTACCTCTGCGATGCCGAATGCTTTCCAGTAGCTTCTGCTTCTTTTATGACCCTCGTATGGTTTTTTTCCTCCGTCTCTTCTGTCATTTTTTTGGTGTGTTCATCTGTTGATTAAGTAACTGCATTACTTTAATTGATTTGCGAAATTGGCTCATACATAAGACAGCTCCTCCAGGTAATAACCTGAAAATGTTAGCTTATATTACTGGGGTCATGCTTGAGTGCTACAGCACCTGGAGTATTCATTGGTTTGGGAGTGCATTGCGCTATTTCTTCAAGTTATTTGTTGGACTCCTTGTCACAGGCAGAGCAACAGGACATAAATGTATTTTTATACATACATATATATACACACACACACATATGCACAGGTTGTGTGCATGTAATATCGAGTATGGGATTTTTGTACGTGTGAACTTTGTTTGAATACAAGTCTCCTGAGGTTGCCTGAGCTGAGAAGGAGGTGTGAGATGCATTTGGAGATCCATGATCACTCCTTTCCCCAGATGACTTTTTTTTTAGCTTCTTGGTTGACAGAATTTGATAAATTAAGTAGCAATGTTTTTGGATGAAGATGGGACAGGAGTTGGTAATTTTCCCTTCCTGCAGACTCCAAAGTAGGATCCCAGTTTTCGGTAAAAGTGAAATTTTGAATAGGCCAGATGTTAAATTTCTGCACAAAGCAAGGGCTGTAATAAATGAAGAAAATGAAGCAAATCTGCATATCATTTAAATAAATTACATTTCCTAAACCTTACAATTAAATAGTAAACCAGTAGTATTGGTTAAAGTCCAGCCATGATATTTTATGCTGTACCTAAATGCCAAATAAACATGTTTTGTGACACTGGAAACTCTTAGACTGTTTTGGCTGTTTTCATCTGGTTAGCCAGAGTAACTGACTTTACATTGAGCTTCAAGAATAAGCTGAAATGGAAGGCAGCACAGACTTCAAACAAACAAGAAGCGCTGGGAGCATCCTGTGGCCTAATTATAACTAACTGTTTCCATTACTTTTGGGAAATTTTCAGAAGATTATGTTACGAGTTCCTACAATTAAATATTGTGGGCTATGTGTGCATAGAAGACTAATCATGTGAACCTTGTTTGGTTTTCCTACCAGGATCTCTGGAAAGTTTCAGTTTCTTCTTGAAGAATGCTAAGCTGCATTTTGAGCAAAAGATAAACAAAATTAGTGGTGATAGTTACAGATAAACAGCACCACCTGGCAATAAGCAATCTCAGCGTCTGATTTTAAATCATTGGAATAGGTAAGGATAATTGGCTTATGGTTAAAGGCTAACAATGAAAATAATGGAGGGCGGCGTTCTGTCTACCATCCGATTCACTTTAAGCAAGTCACTTAGGAATAGGTTCTGGCAAATTTATTCTTGGTGTAGTCAACCTAGATCTACACAGTACCTCTATAAACGTCTATCTAGACGGTTCTGAGGCTAAATTAGTTATTACTTGTAAGGTACTTGCAAAGAGTTTTTGAGGTTCTTCTAGTTCCTGTGATTGTGATGCAGGTTTGTGCTTGGTGGGGGTTTTTTTTTTTGGTTTGGTTTGGTTTGGGTTTTTTTTGTTTGTTTGGTTGGTTGGTTTTTTGTTTGGTTTTTTTTGTTGTTATTTGGTTTTTATACTTTTTAGAAATAACAAACAGGTTTGTTAACTCTGGAAATTACATCAGGAAAAGCAAGGGTAACCCAGACATCCAGAACATAAGGGCACAAACCCCAAAATCTTTTCTTCTTGATTCCATGTGCTAGAGCATGGAAGCGTGTTATATGGAAAGCTGTAAAGCAGTGCAAAAACAAGACCTACATTTCGCTCTGATGTAAGCCCACTGTTTGAGAGACTTTCTAACTCAGGTTAATTTTGAGTCCTTTTTAGGCATGTACTAACCATAGTTCTACTGTGAGAGATTACGAGTGCTGGTGATGGGTTTCATTCCTAAGGTGGCTGAAAACATAGATGTGTTATCTGTAGGTATTCCTGTAAGCAGAAAACGGTGAGTCTTGTCTGTTTTCAGAGGATTCTCTTCAGAGAATAACAGAGTGAGAAAAGTTACTTTCTTTCAGGTAGCCCAGCTTTTTCCTCCGTCTGTGGCTGCAGTTTGTGCCATGCCTTGTAGAAGTAGTGACATCATCTAGCGTTCTCCTTCATTTGTTAGTCAGGATTCAAATAGCTGGGACCTGCAAGATCTGGAGCTGGTACAGGGAGTGGTGACGGGTGTCTGGGGGGCTGTGACCCCTCTGCGCAGCGATGAACTGGTATATGGGCTCGGTGGCTCTTCGGGAGTCCCCAGCCAAAACTAATCCTCTGGGGGAAGACTCACCTTCCATGCTGGTGTCATGAAGTTACACGTATTAAGAGAAGTACAGGGTGCAGATGTAAAGTTACGTAAAGGTGGTGAAACACTACATAAAAATGCGTATCTGGAATTCCTCTGGTTTGTAGCTTCCGCCTTTATTAATGAATAAGCAATCATGTTGTTCTCTGACCAGCGTAGCCTTTTGGAGGAATTACAGAGACTCTCTAGCGATGCTGAAGAATTCTGGTTTAAGTAGCATTCAAAACCATGAAGTTTCTAGAGGCTGTTTCGTAGGAACAAGATCCAAATTCACCAACAGGGCAGGCAGGCGTAACTTCTTTTGGGGGTTTTATTGTTATACTAAGTTATATCTGGCAACATTTGTTTCACAGTTCACTGAAATGTAGCTTACTTGTTTTAAAGGCAGCCAGCTTTTGGTTAGTATTTTCCGAATGCTACTTTTATAAATATATAAAATATTTAACAGAAGCTACTGGATGTAATTACACCTGTGCAGATTTTGCTTTTTTACATGTCAAACATGCTATCCCAGTGGATCTGCACAACTATGCGTTTGTTGGAGACATCTTTACTTCCCTTTTGCCTTTGCTCTACTTTAATTTGTGTTGTCATTGCAGAAGCAGGGCTGCTGGTAAAACCCTGTTCTAGATCTACTTGGGGTAGAAGCTTTGTCAATTTACGTTTCCTGCCTGGATAATAAGAGGCATGTAGAAAATTAACGTAAGATGTAATACAACTAGCATATTTTGATCATGTTTACTAGAAGAAACCAAGCATCATTTTATAACATGCACAGTTGTTGAGCAAAATTGAACCAAAATATCATCCAGCTGCTTTTTTTCCCTTTTCGTTCCTCTTTCTCCCTGGCGTGTCCCTCAGAATGGACATTCAATATGTTGTGATGAGCTTCAGGGCCAAGAGAGCTCCTTCCTGTAGATAGATATTCTACAATTCTCTGTGTTTCTACAAAGACCACAAAATTCTACCATAACAATTTGAGGAGTTCAAGCTGTTTTCAATACTGCAGCATCTTTTGACGCTTCCAAGGGTGCATGTACCCTGCACAGGGATGCAGTATGGGAATGAAGGGCAGAAGGTGCCCACTCTGGAATGAGAAGAGGTTCTGCAAATCAGTGCGATCTGTGGTGCTTCCTAGGCCTGAGCTGCTGCCACAGGGCTCCCATCACCGTGCGGGGAAGCACAAGGTACTTACTGGATGAACTAGCTGAGGCTGGCACTAGCTTAGACCAGGTCTATCCTTCAAGCTATCCTCAACCATAGGCAGCACAGAAATATGCAAGGTCTAATACTTGCTTTTATTAGTAGGCCTTTGTAATTCTGTTCTTTTTAAAAGTAGAATGAAATTAGCCCTTGAGTCAAGTTTGAATTATTTTCATATTTTTGGGATATTAAAATATCTCCCAGATCTCATTAAGTAAAGCCCTAAATAAAATAATTGCAATACAGTTAGGGATTGGAAAACCTCAGAAGATTTGGAGGAAATTTCCTCTTTGATGAGCAATTCAGATACTTAAGCAAAGGTTGCCTGAGTCATAAACTTTAAAAATTCATCTACCTCCCTTCCAGTATCCACTGGCTTCCTGGTGTCATCCCCTCTCTGCTGGGTTGTATATTCTTTCTCCCTGTCCTCAGGGGACCCTGTGATCTGTGTCCTGCTGTCCTCCGTGTCTTGTGATCCTCCATGACATTGCTGGCGTTTTAACATCCTGCCTGTCTGCTCATTTGGCCTGAATTTTCTTAAACCCTGGCATGTGCATGTTTTTATGTGCTTCTTTACACAGCTTCATTCTGGTTTTTTTGTTTGGTTGGTTTTTGTGGGTTTTCTTGTGTTGGGGTTTTTTTGTGTGTGTTGTGTTTTGTTTTTAAATAAGACGAGTTCTGGTCTTAAATACTGTCTGCGATGCTCTGGTATTGTTAACACAAAACATCTGAACTGAGCAGAAGTTTTATGTTCCTACTCCAAAATGCATTAGTAACCATTCAAGACACAGGATAGAATGTGCCAGTGGTTAGTATGGGCCGTCAGAGAAACCAAAGACTACGCAGAGGTAGTAGGCTGTAGATTTGGGGACCAAAGCTCAGTTACCTGTCAAGAGAAGTTGGGGCAGCCAGGAAGCAGCAGAGGTGGAGACGAGCAGAGAGGGAGAGAGGGAAGAACTGCAAGATGCATAAGGGAATTCTTTTCACATACTGTTTTCCAGCCGTATGGACGGCGAAAGCTGCACTTGTATATCTGTCCCTGTTTTAGGCGATAATCTGGTCCAGATCAGCACATCCATGGAACGTGCTGAATGGCAGCAGTTGAGGCCCTAGCTTTTTCTTTCATACGTCTGAGATCCAAGCAGGGGTCTCTATCTGACAGGGGTCCAATCTAAAACCTCCATTGACCAGTTTGCACAATCTGAGGTAGGAACTGAGAACAGCCTGGTGCAAGGAGCATACCAGGTCACACGAGCGTCTGGTGATGAGGTGGTTGCTGCAACTTTTCATTGTGGAAGAGTGCTTGGGAGAGAAAAGGCACCGTGTGGACTCCTTCTCTCCAGCCATGGTGGGATGGGTGGGGGTTGCGTTTCTCAAATGTTTTGTCATTTAGACAAGCAGCAAATGTTTCGAGGTTGTAGTAGGTTGAATGGGAGAGATAAAACCTGGAGGAAAAAAAATGAATTATCAGCATCTGGTGAGGCTTCAGGGTTTTTTAACATTGTAAAAATAGCAGAAGTGTGTTTTAGAGACTTCTTGATTTTTGTGCAGGTCAGTAATAAGGAGACACGTACATGGCTAACATAATCACAGTACTGGTAACCCACTTTCATGAGAGCTTCGGCTGTTTAAAGATGCAGGCTAAGCAAAATCCCAAGGAACCAGGCCCCGTGATGCTTCTTTTGGTTGTGTATTATTGTCCTCGCTTTCTAAATGGGACACTGAGGCACAGCAGGTCAATGCTAGTGGGAATGAAATACAGCTCGAGCCACCAGACTGCCTTTTACTGATCTCACAGCATTACATATAACGAGCACATTTAGGAAATCATTTAGCCTTTAAGATTTCCTGGTGGTTGTTACATTATGAAAAAGCATTCGAATATTCATTACAAGAAAGAGCTTAACCAAAAAAAAAAAGAAAAGGTTTTGTAGCACAGAAGGCAACTTTCAGAGCCTTCATAGAAGCTCTTATCTTGGAAAATGTGCTTCCTTAATACATTGTGCACTTGCCCTACTCAGCCTTTTGTTTCGGTGATTACACACGCTTTCCTTCTCCCTCGCCCCACGCTCCAGTCCCTTTTTTGTGCGTTCCCACTAGGCACACTCTGTCCATTGACTGAATGGAGTCGGGCACGTGTGTGCTGCTCTGCCCTGGCAAACATTTGTGCGCAGCGTTCGGGGCGGAGGGAGGAGGATTGAAAGGCTTTTCTTTTCTGTGCACAAAGGTCAGATTTTTTGTTTTGGTTTTTTTTTTTTCCCCTTTTGGGGTTTGTTCTCTGCTAAGCTGCTGCACTGCTGCAGCTTTCGTCTAGGACTGTTAGAGATACTTTGGGGATGTGTTTGTGGGCTGGTCCTGCAACTGAACACGTCCAGGAGTGCGTATCCGTGTCCTGTCCCACTGTTTTTGTTCTGCGAATGGAACGGTCTCTCTCCCTCGTGAGCCAGGTCTGCGTGTTCGGTTTGAATGCTGACAAAAATAAAGAGCATTTCATTATTGTTATTAGATGTGTGGAAGCGCTTCCCGGTCCTGCTGGCTTTTAGACGCCCGCTTGGCTGATGGCCTGTGGAAGGAAACAGACTGAGATTTTTGCCTCCTGTGCACTTTACTCATTGGATTAAGGATAAAATTGAAACTTGCCTAAAAGACTGAGTAGCCTTAAAAATCAATGAATACATGGGATTAAAAACCCGTGAGAGAATTTATTTTTTCTAATCCTGTTTAGAAGTAACTATTGAAATAAATGGATTTACTGGTGGAGGTAAAAGGAGAACCTGAATCTAGAAGGTCTCATTGTACATTTACCTTTTGAGTTGTTGAAATCTGAGAATCGGGTAATTTAAATTCATGAGCCGGAGAAGAGGTAAAAGTAGGCAGTAGGAGATACCATCCTTTAAAAAGGTTAAAGTTCCAGGAGTTGAAATTCCTGTATCACCTGGATGAACTTGGCCACGGCCTTGTGTCTCCCATTCTCCCTGTGTGATGGTGTTGCTTCTGAGGTGTACACACCAAGGAGCAGTTGTGATTTTGTGTCATAAAATAACGCTCCATCACTGCTCTTTTTTTTCCCCTCTAAATGTAATAGTAAAATAGTAAAACTATACAACGTATCTTGGCTGAAGGGAGATCTCATCACCTGCTGAAGAGCCTTTTTAAGGCTCCCTGCCTTAAAAGCAGATGGATTTGTGTGTCTTCTGAGGGGATTCTCCCGACGCACCTGCAATAGGAGGGTGAGTCTTGTCACGAAGGTTAAGATCCCCTCCTGCTTGGTATTATGTCAAGTGATGTCTGCGTCTCTTGCAGCACAAGGCGTGAAGGTGATACGCAGCCTACTGCATAAGCTTGCTTTTAATTGCAGAAGATGTAACTTCCAAAATGGCAGGTGGAGGGGGATCTGTGGGGATTCCTGCATAGAAGCAAAGAACTGAAGGGAGTAAGGATGGGCCAGGTGTCTGCCTTTGATGAGGGTATTCCCTGTGTCACATCTGGTGCCAGGGTAACTGCTATCCCTAAATGATACGGAAGCTTTGCAGTCAGGGGAGGGCTAAGCTGTCAGGTGAGCCGGGGATCAAGAGTTATCACGACGGCTTGGTGGCAGGTGAAGGATGCTGTGAAGTGCGGCGTGGTTCTGGCGAGCAGAGGCTCAATTAGGTTCTCCCGGACGCAGGCTGACACTCTGGGCAAGTGGGACCCGCGTCACACCGTGCATCGGGTATGAGGAGAGGATGTGTTCTGGTCCGTCAAACGTAAAATGACAAAATCATTTGTAATCTCTCATTACTAATCCCTGTGGGTTTTACGTTTACTCCTCCCTTGTGGCATTATTCAACAGCTGATTGCTTTCTTTTCTTGCCAGCTCCTTAATAATGAAGTATACTATTAATGTGTTTAGGAGTGAACTGAAATCTTGTACTTAGAACTTCACAGGAAAGAAAAATATGACAGATCTTAAATAGGGTTACTAATGACTAAGTAGCCTTTACTAATTGTTTGCACCTGATTGCAACTTAACACAGGTAGGTGCAGCCAAAGTTCATTATAGACACTTCTTCCTAGATAGGAGGTGGTTTCTCCCGGCAAGTAGTCAGTTCCAGAAGGTGTTGCAGAAGGCATGCAACTATGTGCACAATTTTTTCCCTCTAAATTATTTGAAGTTGAGCGTGACTCTATTTAACTCTTATGTATGCAAAAAAGGGCACTACTAGGAGTGAAATATCCCTATCTGATATCCCTTGATAGGCTGCTGCCTGCCAACAGTGCGGGCTTTGTCTTTCCTGCACACATTTAAAGTTTGCTGGGGGTAAACAGCTATTCATCTGTCCACTCTCGGGATTCACAGTACATCAACCCCGTTTTGTCTGCGCTGCAGCACAGCGTAGTGCAAACATCGGGCGACCTTCCTTGTGATCTCATCTAAACCTGAAGCTGTGCCACGGAGACGGTTTTTTCTTCCTGGCAGTGTTCTGAACGCGTCCTCTTTCCTCTTGGCTTTCTGGCCATGCCTGAGCCGCCGCAGCAACGCAGGGGCTCCGGGTTTGCGTGGTCGGGGCGCAGTGCTCTCCTTGCGTATGCAGTGCAGGTTCGTGTTTTAAATGCCTGAAACCGAAATCTGGAACCCAGGTGTTCTTCCAGTCACGCCCGCTCTTCTCCCCGATTTATTCATTTTGTATGAAAATGTTTAGTATATTAAAGAAGTACTTGACTGTCTTTTTTTGCGCACATGCTGTGTAATGGGGAAGGTTTCTCCAAAGTTTTCTTACAAGCGGATTCCCATGTGGTGCCTGTTAGTCACAGCTAATTACAGAGGCTGGTGAACGAAGAATATCTGGGAGCTCAGGTTCCCCTCCTCCTCCTCCCCCAGTGCTTCAGAAGAAAATAAAATAAAAAACCTGCAGACAAATCCAGGTTTTTCTGTGGTTGTAGTCTCCAAAGAGCTCCAGAGAGATCACAGATGTGGTTTCACATTTCAGGTTTAACTATGGTGTAATAACTACAGTATTATCTGCAGGAGAAATGCAAGTGGGGAAAGAATCATTAATTGACAGTGAAAAGTTCAACCTATGCACCGTGTGTTTGTTTTGTTAAGCAGCTGAATGTTTAGCCAAACCATATTTTAACTTTTAACTGCAGCCCTGAAGGTTACGATAATCTTGATGCGTTAAAACCTAGGAACGTTATAGGAAAGGAAATTTAGATCTGTGTTTCAGAAAGGTCAATCAGAAAAGCAGAAACACTTGTGATTTAGCTAAAGAAAGCTAAGAGGCGTGCTTCGGTTTTATTCAGTTGCCTACAAACCTGCTGTGAGGTACACTGACCTTACTCTACAGCGTAGGAACTTTCAGTGGGTGCAGAGTAAGCCAGCAGTGAGAAGTGAAGTTTCATTGCTATGCACGTTAGGAACCCATCGTTTACATAAAATGTTTAACTAACATCTAATTTTTCTGTCTTGGTGGCGTTCATCCAGCATCCGGGAAGTCTGCTAGGTGGAACGAGTTCCTCTGTGTGTGTAGTATGAGTATTAGTTCAGTAGGACTACATGAGATGTGTCTGTTATTTGTTACTAAGACATCAGTGACCTTCCTGCTCCTATATTAGCAGCACCCGCTGTTTTCCCATACTGCCGGTTTTCAGGAATTCAGACCATACATATAACGGGGTACAATCTTCATTGGTCAAATTATTGACCCTGGCAAACAAAATACTTCAATTAAAAAAAAAAAAAAATTAGAGATGTAATCTCAGCAGGAAAATTCCATTTCGATGCATATTTGAGGCTGAAAATATACATAATTTAGAGGGTGTGGAAGGCAGATTATATAATGAAATTATGCAGGGCTCTTAATGGTCTCTCTCTTTTTAACAGGTATGCTTTTCCTTACGGCTGGTTTGTTTTGGTTTTTTTCCCAATTTTTGTTTTCATAACCGCAGTACACAGAAGGCTGCAGGAGTAGCTTGAACTCTGGTGGCCCCAAATGACTAGGGCTAGGACCAGGAGTATCCAACCTAGAAAATGAAGCAACTCAGTCAAATTCTGTTGCCTAAGCTCTAGGAAACATATGTGGATGAAAACTCTTAAAATTATTATGATTCTAACAGCCATATAAAATGTTAGTAACAGGTGTAAATATTATATTATCTCTTCAGAACAGTTGCTCTGTGGACCTACCTGATATGAGAAGGGCTTTATTATAACATACCTGTATCAAAACCATTCAGTTTGGTTGTTACACATTAAAAAAGTACTTCTAGAAAGTCTGCTTTTCATCACCACACACCTGGGTTGATGGATAAACCAAAGTCTCGGAACAACACTATGCTACGATGGTGGAGACTACATGAATTTTAAATTATAAGATCTATTGAAAAAGTCACTGTGAGGCTAAACATTGTGTGATCAAGACCTCTAGGAGGCTCAGGAGTTCAAAGCCACGTTATGTGACAATGTTCTGATATTAAAAGTGCTAAACGAAGCAAGTTTGAGTTTAGTGAAATACCGCAGTACAGATGGAGCTTATAACCACTGGATCATACAGCCTTCCTGTTGAGCTGTTACCCGCCGGCTGCCTTTTGCTGTGAGACATTGTCTCTTGCCTCCAGAAACTTTTGAGAATTGTGGTGGTTTTGGTAGGTGACATAAGGAAGGAGTTCTTATGTTTGAACGTCCCCAGACTTTGGAAAAAAGCTTTAGATTTAGTCTCTGTTATTTTAACTTGTTTCCCTTTCTCTGGGGGATAAACGCTGCCAGGGCTGAATACTCTTGTACAAAAAGAGCATAGGATATTAATCTGAATTCAGATGTACAGATTAGTGTATGTATGTATTTGAACCAGGTTTTTTTTAGCAGCATCCCCTTCAAAAAGGCTGTCTACAAGCAGTCCCTGAAGTACGGAAATTATTTTAATTCAGAAAAATTGGAGAAGGGAAGAGATTTTTATTTTATGCTGATGCAGTTCATCTTATTTTCTCCCAAAGGACACCGTGGTTTAATGGATGGGGCTTTAACCTACCCAGAGGTCAGTCTTTGCTAGACAAGTGGAACCTTATTCCTGAGGGAATTGATATACTAATGACACATGGACCTCCCCTTGGTAAGTGAAACAAAAAGCTGCGTGTGATTTTTTTTGCCTGAGAATTACAGTTTCAAAATAAGCAAAAATAATAACGCTATAAGCTATACTGTAGTTGCACCGAAACTCAAACCCGTGAATTAAAAATTCTTTTTGGAAGAGTGTAAAGTGATGATTATGGTTAGCAGATATGTTGAGCTTCCTGATGTTTTTTTAATAAAAATGACATTTTTTGTTTAACTCAAGCTAAGGAAGATAAAATATCTGATTCCGTAGCCATTAGAGCTGGGCATTTTATTTAAGAACAGTATTCATCTGACAGACAGTTTCCAATCCCATATGATTTTTCAGACACCGGCTAAAACTTTTAAAATGTTTTTCCACTACAGTGATGTGTGTTTCCTTAAGGTTTTAGAGTGTGCAGTCAGGAGCTGAGGAGTGTGTGGTCACACGTTCTCTTTGATAATTTCCTTGGAAACTTAGAATATGTAATGGTATTTTTAAAGATATTAATTGGCTTATGGTAGATTTGTGAAGGAATAAAACTATGTTCTCAGATAATTATTCCTTACTTAACTAATGACAGGTGAGCACAAGCATATGCGTGCGTAATTTGTTTTTTCATTAATTAGTTGAAGTTTTTTGTTTAGTTAAATTTTGCCTGCCTTGTAAAGGTGAGCAATTCAGTGATCCCCATTTTAATTCTAAGTTCTAAACTAAGTTCTGATGGTCTCAGAAAGACACTAAAATGATCATTCAGCAGAGGCAGGAGTACTCAGTTTTGGCATATCTAAAGTCATTAAAGAACATACTAAAACTGTTTGAAAATTACCACTGTTTATTCCCCTATCCTGTACCCCGCAAGATGGCATCACACATTATTTACTGCTTTTCTTTAAGACAGATGTGGTGCGCAGTCTAGGACCGTGTTTTAAATATTTCAGTTGGTTTTACAACAACTGAGCATCTGTCTTTTTTAAGTACAGCTTATCAGGATAAGAAAGTGTATCAGTCTCTTCTTCATTATTGTTATTGTTAGTAGACTGTGAGTTTGTCAGAGTTTTAGTAAGCTCTTGAAATCCAAGGGATCAGATCATCACATGAAGTCACTGACTTTTGAGATGGCAGTGAATATAAAAAAAACTTCCCAGAATTGCAAGGTGCCAGTATAAAACAGCATTTAAGTGCTACCAGGCTGGCTCAGTGCATTCACAGAGCTTCTTGGTGACCATGGAGTCAGGAATTAATGCCTGCTTATGTTTTGCACCACAATTAAGTTGAGAGTCAGCAATGTAAGCAGACCTAAGGAAAAAAAAAAAGTCCAGAAATTTTTTGACTGGTAATGTTCTTGCTCCTTTTATATCCTTGTTACTCTTTTAATATTACTTAGAGAATGTTTTTAAGATGATCTGCAAATTCTCTTTAACTAGAGCTACCAGCATGCTGCTTTGATAAAGCAGTGATACACCATCCACTGAAAGTGGCACGCACTGGATATTGAAAACCAAAGCTTTGAATAGCGTTCTTTTAATCTGTTTATTTTCCCAAAGAAGCAAAAAAAACCCCACAAGCATGTTTATAATGTTTCATGGGTGCTATTTTAAATGGGTTGCTAATCCATCTGCTCTGAATTGGGTTCATATAGAAATACTCTAATGATGCAGAGACTAATGAATGCTTTAATTGAATAAGCGTACCTAAATTTTGGGTTTGATGGAGATAATGAAGTTCAATTTCCAAAGGTTGGTACAGTATTTTAATCACAGGCACAGATTAGGTGCTAGTACTGTGCCTAAAAGGAGGGGGTCTAGGTCTCAGTCTGCATGATAATATTGGCAAAATGCTGCTTTTGAAATTAGGTAAATATTAAGGAAGGTAGAACTGTAACTGGACTCTTTGTTCTCTCCAAAATTCAGCCAAGTTCATGTCACAACATGTTTTTACTACCTGGGATAAACTTGGCACGGGGTGTAATTACTTTGAAGTCGGTAGAATGGTGGTACAGTTGGATGTGGCTCCTGATTTCCCTTTTACTCCTCCTTAGTCATCTTGCCCTGCTGATCCTTATCAGTGCTAGTCCAGGCAGCAGACTTCTGTAACAACCGACATCAGATTTTGTGCATTTTTCCGTATTATCCATAGGACTGAGTGGTAACGTAGTCAATTAGCACTAGCTTGTTGGAAGCTATTTTGCTACGTTGCTTGTTGGTGGTGATCAGGGACTCAGAAGTAACCTGACATTTGCAGACCGTGGTCCTCTGGAAATTGTGGGAGACTGTATTTTAAAGCTTTGAGGTGGCAGAGGTATTGGATTGTACAGCAGCTGATCTTTCAGAGGTATTTTGTTTCTGGAGTAACAACCTAGCTGGCTTGGGAAGCTGACTGCTGTAAGAACCCCAGGGGAAAGGGAAGAAAAATCTGCAGCAGTGCCGGGAATAAATTTCCCAGGTTTTCAAGGTGGAAGATGAGTTTATACCTATAGTTTAAAAAACCAGATCACATCCAGAAAAATATTAATGCAGATGGAGGGAGGAAATCTTAAGGAAGACAAAGTGACAGTGAAACATTTCTTAAAAGCCATTGTGTGCTTTAATGGAGAGGTTACGACTACAGATAATGTAATAAACCTTCCATGAATTATGACTTCCTGAAAGACTACGTGAAACCTTACCTGAATAGAAAGAATTAATAGTATTGATTGCATTTTGCCTTCAGGTTTTCGAGACTGGGTTCCAAAGGAGCTGCAGAGAGTGGGTTGTGTGGAACTGTTGAACACGGTGCAGAGGCGAGTAAGGCCCAAACTCCATGTCTTTGGTGGGATTCATGAAGGTAAGGAGCAGCGCTACTCCCCTCTTCGATCTCAGGCTGATTTCAAAGAAGCACGTTTCAGTGGTGTATTGCAAAGGATGGATAATGGCATATTGGACTAAAGTAGGGAGGGAGTTGGGGGAAGTGATTGCGTGCACAGCACTTCGTAAATTTATGCTAGAATTAAAACAGACTGTTTCAGGAACGTGTGCTACATTTAGCCACCTACATCTTTCACTGTGCAAAGGTTGTTCCATACAGGTTATTTGAAAGCAATTCAAATTTTGGCAAACTTCATTAGAGAAACAGATGAGATTCTCCATACTTGCAAGCCAAAATGAAAATGATCCCCATTATTCCAAACACAGGAGCCAAGAAAGGTGCTAGAAAAAAAGGAAAAGCGAAGGCAACTTACTGTCTCAGCTCACCTCCCTTAGCATATAAGGAAAAGCAGAAAGGAGGGCATCTTGAGTCAGACATCAGGAGGAGAGATTGCCAGAACTTGCTTTGCATATATTTCTAAAAGCATCCTGTAATACAGTTTGTACCGTGTATGTTACCTTCCAGCAGTCTCACGTTTTAGAAGAGAGAGTTCCCCACTGTCAGTACCAGATCAGGCAGAGTGTGAAGCTTCAGAAACACTAAGCTCAGTTTGTGGCAGTGGAAGAGGCCAAGAGATTAAATCCATTTTGGAGATACTTAAATATTTAATACAATTTTGTAGCTTTCATGTCGCTGAGAGACAAACACTAGGAGTTCTGCCTGAGAGAGAGCATAAGACTTTGTGACCCTAGAACTCGAAATTACACATTAAATGCTTTATATTGTCCCCCCTGGAGGTTTCTCCATTGACTCTAATTAGGTTCTCCGTAGGCTTAAAGATTTGGAGGACTTCATAAAAGAAAAATAAAAAAAGGACAGCTTTCTCAACTAGTGGTGTTGGTTTTTCTGAAGCCCTAGTGACTTCATACATAGAGTTTTATGGCTGGTATCTGTAAATAAAGAGTTTATAACGGAAATACTGACATGACCTTATGTATAGTGGCATGAGCAGCAGTCTTTTAATGCACCCAGAAAGAGAGTGGGTATTTTGTATAAATATTAATCCTTGTCTATTAAGAATAAGTGAATACGGCAGGACTTTCAACTCAAACATGTAAATTGTCTACAGCCTTTGTAGGCACACTGGAGGATGAAACTTCTAGTTGTAATAGTGTTAAGTAATGGGAGAGGAAGGTATTTTAACGTACAAGATCAGTACTATGAGAAAGCACTGAGGGACCACACGCAGCACCTTATATTTAAGTCTCATAGGAAAGGTGATAGCATATATTAAAAGTGAATGTTCAAATACGTTCTTAATAGAATACTAACAAAAAAGTTAAAATCCTGGTTAGTGCTTATGCAGAAGACGTAAGAACAGCTTGTTTCAGTAGAGAAAGAAATAGCCAAATGTTAAGAGCATTACCTTACAGTGCAATTAATTCTCATCCAACTCCAGCTGAGATGAACATGCACCACATTACATTAAGTCAACGGAAGCTATAGACACATTTTGGCGATGCAGGTTTCTTTCCTGGTTGATAAGCAAGAACGACCGCAAACAAGGTTTTTCCCACCATGAGATGATCTAAATCAAAATTGCCAGTCTAAATAAATAAAGTAATACAGGCGGACAGTGCAGCAATTCTGAAGTGATTATTCTTTCTGATAGACACTGTGGGTAGCTGTATTTATCTTAGCTTTCAGACAGTGGTGATCTGTACTGTATCATAATGGTTTAAAAGAAAAACATTTTTTCCCTGTGGGTTAGCAATGGGAAGTTCTCTTCCTCCATGAAACTCTGATTTTTTATTTTTTTTTTTTTAAAAAAGTGCATTTGGTGCCACACTCTTCCTAGATTTTGTCTAGCTTCTTCATTAGCTCTCTGTGGATGTCAGCTGAAAACAGTGGCAAAGCTTTCTCTCACCTTTTGCACTGGTGGAACTGGAGCCCCTATCATCTTATCCTTGAGAGAATTGGCTGTAGGAGGAGACCTTCTGCCTTCTCAGTATCTCTGTACTTCTGTTATCATTTGTTTTCTCACATCACAGTTGCTGAATGAAGGCTCAGGGGTGACTCAATTCATGGGTCACTGTAGTTTGCTCCACTTGCCCAGAATTACTGGAGTGCCCAACCCTCTGTTACGTCCTATTCCTGTGCGGCCAGTGGGAGAGAAGATCAAGGCCAGCAGAGAAACAGCATTGCTGCTGGTTCCTCAGGCACGCTCTGAACAAGAGCATTGCCGGCCAGATGTTTAGGAGCTTGAGAACAGTCTGCAACATCCTGAAACTGATGCCATAGTGTTACCGAGGAGTCAAGTCCTTGGCATGCTGAAAAACCTGTGATTAATATTCACTTCTTGCTTTTTTTATCTGGAAACAAGTTATCAAGATCCCTTCATAATGAAAAGCAGGCCTCTGTTTAACTTTCACCTCAAGTTTCTGCTTAAGCCAGGGGTCATCCATTGACCTCCAGTGCTCTGTTGTGTTTATAGCAGGAGATTCCTTTCCTTAGTCATGATATTCACTGGTAGATATCGTATATATGTATATATATGTGTGTTTGTATATAAAAAAGTTAAATACCTATGTGTATTTTTAACCTGCTAATGAGTTTCTGAGGTTTCACAAGGCAGCGTGAACACCAGCTTGGCAGTCCTATGATGGGGAACTGGATGATAAGGGCTAGCATGGGGGAAGCTTACCGGGTTGGGTTCATTGCCCAGAGAGTAACCAAAGTTACTTCTAAGTCTTGCTCCTGACTGGTCTTTTCCTTATGACAGACATTACAGGCATGCAAACTACAGGTCACTAATTAAGTAATTAGAAGAAGTACATGTGCGATTTTGTCTCTGTTTTTGCTGTATTCAATTGCAACAGAGGATTTTCCATGGGGGGGAAAAAGTTTGTACGTAAACTGAAAGCATCGGTTCTTATTTCAAATACAGTACATTGTATTTTTTTCAATCAAGCCTTTCTGGCAGCTTTCAAGAGCTTGTATCATTTTGAAGGGATTAATTTAATTTTATTCCAAAGCATTGATCCCACAACAAGCTTTCAGTGCAGCTGCCCACGGGCAGTATCGTTTGTTTATATTACAGTAAGTGTGACACATTGTCCCTACAGGTTATGGCATTATGACAGACGGTTACACAACGTACATCAATGCTTCAACGTGTACAGTCAGCTTTCAACCAACCAACCCTCCAATTATATTTGACCTTCCAACCCCTCAAGGATCATGAAGCACTACTGCACATTTGGAACTGGGGAAGGTCTATAAACTGCCATTTTCTAATTATAAAACTTACATTCTGTTACACGTTTATTTCAAAATTGGGGGGGTGGGGGTGGGTG